>VZSG01001155.1:116738-146911 GCA_013398315.1 Nothoprocta pentlandii | reverse complement strand
CCCTCTTCTAAAAGAACTGAAAACAAATCAGTGGAGGTAAAATTCAGATACAGCATGTATGAGTATGGGGCTTGTTTCCCAACAGTGCTTTACTAGTTTTCTTTATGTATATAAAATTTCAAAGACAGCCATAATTGCATATAGCAAAAGATTTCACACATGGTATTTAGCTTGAAAGAAAACCACTAATTATAGTATATCAAGCTATCTCAGACAGTTTTAAATGAAAATAAATAAATAAATAAATCTGTATCACCGATAACTCCCACTGCTACTTTCCATCATTTGGAAGAGCTAAACTCTTGCATTTTCTCTTTCTTCTTTTCTCAGTCTTAAATATCATCTTTTAATTCATCAATTATTTTATTTAATATATAATTAAGCCTGTTTGTTTTTACATTAGTGGATGTCAGTTTTACTCTTTCTTCTTTTTCTTCTATTCCTTCTACTGGTATTGCTGGTATTACTCTAACATAAACTGAAATGTAGTGTGAAATAACTGATTCTACCTAATGCAGTGACTTTCAGACAATGATTTCAGATATTTCAAGCTCTCTTTCCTGGAAATGCCGAAACCAAAGACTATCTTAGTTTGTTCCCTTGATGTTTTGATTTTTTTTTTTTTTTTATAAAAAAGAAATGGGATTGTATTCCCACAATATTAGGGACATTGTTTAGGCATTAGGGACATTGTTTAGCAATGGTGGTGCTAAATCACCATTGGTGGTGATGGTTTATGGTTGGGCTTGATGATCTCAAGGGTCTTTTCCAACCATAATGATTTTATGATTCTATAAGCATATACACGTAGCTGAACAACAAACTTGCCCAGCTAATTGCTCCTGTCTATAAGCATTGATGCAGCCTGAACCAGAATATACGTAGATTTGAATGTTTTTCTGAAGTCCTCCATGCTCCGTACCAAACAGATGGGTCCAAATCAGTTCCTTTGGCTTAGGCTGCATCTAGAGTACTGTGTTCAGTTGTCAGCTCCCCAGTACAAGAGGGACATGCAGCTTCTAGAGAGGTCCAGTGGAGGGCAACTAAGATGATTAAGGGGCTGGAGCATCTATTGTACAAGTGAGTTGGGCCTGTTTTCGCTGAAGAAAAGGCTGAGAGGGGATCTGATTAACATGTATAAGTACATAAAGGGGGAATGTAGGGAGGAAGGGACCAAACTGTTCTCAGTGGTGGCCAGTGACAGGACAAGGGGTAATGGGTGCAAGCTGCAACACAGGAAATTCCATCTCCATATGAGGAACATCTTTCCTGTGAAGGTGACAGAGCCCTGGAAGGGGCTGACAGGGAGGTTGTGGGGTCTCCTTCTCTGGAGGTCTTCCTAATCCACCTGGATAAGACCCTGTGCCATGTGCTCTAGGTGTCCCTGCTGGAGCAGGGGAGTTGGACTAAATGATCTCTAGAGGTCCCTTCCAACCTAACCATTCTGTGATTCTGTGATTTGTAATTTGAGATATATGTATTTAGTTTGGGTTTTGGTTTTGTGTCATGGTAAAGGATAATGCCCCTTTATAAGATCTGACAAAAAATGAGGACGGTACTTCAGGAAGTCTTTTGCACAGTGTTCTAGGTTTCAGAGCAAATGAACTGTGAAGTCACATGTAATCCAGGCAAAGACAAGATCACTTAAATGGGAATACCAATTTCTGCATCTTGGAGAATGACCAAAAAAACACCAATGCCTCGTCCAAACATAGAGAATGCTCGATGCAGGTAGGTATATGTCAGAAGATAAATAAGAACTCCAGACAATGCTTAACTTCTGATAAAACAGTTAAAACAGATAATTACCAAAAAGAAAAAAAAAAAAAGTAATAATCTTCCTTTCTACTCTCTCCCCCCCCCCCCAGTAAATTAATGATAGGAACTGTGTAGTTTGCTTCTTTCTTCAGCTGTAGTCTGACAAATGAAGAAATTGTCTGAAAAAAATGCAGATATGCGTATGCATATTTGTATGTGTGTATATGAAAACACACACACAAAAAAGAAAAGAGGTAGAAAGAGGAGGAAAAAAAGCACCTTGGATACAAAATGTACAAAATGTCCTTGAAAAGATTATTCTTTACAGGGGCAAGTACAGAGCTATTTTTAAATGGCAATATGAGCTCAGAGGCCTAACTTGCATATATACAGTCAATAAATCAATCTGTCTTATTCTAGCATCTGACTATTAAATTAATATTGGTGCTGATTAAATCCTGCCAGGAATTCTTTTGTCTTTATTTGACCAAGCTTTATTTAGAGAGGCCCCATCAGCAAATAATTTATTGTAGTTTTTATATATGTACAAACTCACATGCTCATATATATAAAGAATGTGACAGTTACTTTTCTCTCTTCTGTCAGCTGGACCCCTTAGCAGGGAAGCAATATTTATTTGGTGGATGTGTGCCTGTGTGCTTGTATCCTTTAACTTTTAATGCTTGCAAAATAAGCTTGTGTCAACCAGTATCAAAATGATAACTGCCTCTTCAGTGTTTCTTTCTTTACTTCCTTCCAAATCCTCACTGTAGACATGTAAACAAGGAACAGGGCGCTTGATAAATTGGTATTGCCATTGCTGAAGCTTGAATATCAGTTTAATAAAATATACAGGTTATTGATTTAAAAATAATATGCAATTTTATTTCAGATGAATGTTGTAAAGCAAAGAACACAGAGCTCATCCTGGTCCAGTGTAAGGAGTTTTCATTTACAGATTTCAAAGGCACTATCATTCAGGATGAAAAGTCTTTATGTTCTATTTGTATTTGAGTATTGTGGCAGGATTTCCAGGAATAAAAATGTACATATTCTGAAAAGCTAGCCTCAGTCTTGCTGTTTCAGTTTTGCTGAATCCATGCTAAAGAGAAGCAAATTCCCATTTTTAAGGATCACAGAGAGGTCTTTGGAAGGATTATTTTTTATAAACTTTTGGTAAAGACTCTCTAGACAATACTTAACTCCTGATAAACTTATTAAAAAGAGCATATTTATTTATTTATTTATTTATTTATTTATTAAAATACCATAGTTAGATAATAGATAGATAGACAGATAATAGATCTATCTAGATCTGATAGATAGATAGATTGATAGATAGATAGGTAGATAGATAGATAGATAGATAGATAGATAGATTTCGCATTGCCTTTTAACCTTAACCTATCACTTCATTATCAAAAAGACAGAATTTTACAAGTTTCTATACTTACTCTTCTGTATCACACTTTATTTCTATCTCAGTTTTATGAACAGACTTACTGACTTTGATAACAAAACACAAGTCATTTATATGAAAGAATAACAGCTCATTATCTGTGCCTTCATGAGGTATCTTGCTGTTTCCCCCAGATGGAGCTGATGGCTAAATATAAACAACCTCAGAGTATTAATTAATAAGTATAAAGCAGGCCTTTTAAAAGGGCACATGTCATGTACATTTCATCCAGCTTTCTTTTCAATTTAAAATATCTTATGGAGTCTATGTAATGCAAGACAATGCCATCAGGCAAAGATCTGACCATATTTCAAGATTGGTTTAATTATATACATGATGCCATGTCTTTGTCAACTGTTAAAAGAATTGCCAGACTTTAAGAAAGCATTAATTTCTCCTCTCTTCTCAGCTCTGCTCTACTCTCCTCTGCCTCTGGCTGGGGAAGTTACCCTTTTTGTATCTTCTTCTAGGTAAACTATTTGCTTCCCATTACTGTCAGACTTTGAGCTGACATAAGTCCAGCATCCACCAACATATGTAGTGAGGAGAGCTCTTTAAAGATATAGTAGAATTACAGAGTTGGGGACCCTAATTATCTCTTACAAAGAATCTGGGGCAAAATTACTGACTAGGCATAAATAACGAAGACAGGGCAGCTTCTCTAACTGTGATCTTGATTATTTGCAATGGAAACAAGGATCACACTACATTTGGAAATACCCTTTAGGTATAAGTTAAGGATTTTCATTTGTTTAATGATGTTCAAGCACAAATGCTACAGGAAATATTAACAAGACTCACTTACTGTAGTTTTTAGTGTAGAAGGACCCATCCACCTTGAGCTATAAGGAGTGACTCTGCTACTCTGCTACTTGTTAAAAGACTGTCTTCTTTTCATCCTTCCAAAGATTCAAGTATCTTTCTTCTTTCATTGAGTTACAAACAAGCACTGACCTAAAATAATTCTAATCCATATTTGCTATAGCGTAAGCTTTATTGTAAGCTTTCCTACAGAAAGAGTGCATACTCTCTATAGAATTATATATCTATATCTTAATGGATCAATAGTATCCTCTCCCTAGTTTTGGCATGAACATAATATCTATAAATTTCCATAGCTAAGTCTCTATCTAAAAGGAAAAGCAGATCAATATCGCACTTTCTCATAACTCTGTGTATAATAGAAAAGCCACTACTTTTTTTGTTGTAATCTGGCTTCCCTGGTAGTGGCCTGGCACCTTATATACAGTATGTCTAGAGCTAACACACAAGGTAATTGTGGAATATTTTAATGAAATTGTTCTGATTTTCACAATATGTGTAGGTCTTTTTTGCATTTGTAGGTACAAAGAGATGTTCAGAAAAAAATTTAAAAGAACAATAAGACTGTTTTCAATAAATTCATTTTATTGTGGTCCCATGACAGAATAAATGAACTTTAAGTGTCTCTTACTGCTCTCTGGGAACAAAGAATCCTGCAGAGAAATGATATTCAATAGCACTTATAATCTAAATAAGACTACTTTGCCATTCTCCCATGTATCCCATCTTTTACAGAAACAAGTACTAATATAATCGTATGTGTTGTGGTACATGTGTCTGATTTATCCAAATAAAAGAATAAATGTTGATACATGCAAATATTTATTCTTACATCTGGTCCTGCCAGCAAGCCACTTTAATTGCACACATAGAAAATATGTGCTCTCCTCCTATTCATGTCTTATTTCTACTAACATATTAGAAATCAGAGATCTCTAATATGAGGTTGCATATTAGAACATCATTATGATGTTAATAACATTAGAACATATTAGAGGTCAGAGATCAATCACTGTATCTAAAATACCCCCAAATCTCTGTTTGTGCCTGACATACATGATAAATAACACATATGACAGCAATTTAATTACATTATATGATGAAATAATTGCTCAACAGCAAATACTTGATAGAGCCAGCGCTCTATGCCCAGGCCAGATGCCCATTTCTGACTTTCTATGATATAACCAAATGACAGAGGCAAACGCTGATAAATTCTGAGTGTCATCTTCATTGTAACACATACAGGCCTCTAGTGTCATCTCTAATAGAGATGGTGCTCCATAGCAACCATTTAACACGGCCAAAGCTCTGTCCCTGTCTTTGACATTACCATGGTTTTATTGGCATCTCTTATATTTCCAGGATCCATGGCAACCTTTCTCAAAGGCTCTGTCTCACTGTCCTTCATAGAAAGGGTAGGCTATGTTCACATCGGTGATTAAGCCAGAGCTTTTCTCTACCTTCCCTTCTATCATACTTTCTTCTTTTCTTTTTCTTTCTCTTCTTCTTTTTGACATTGTTAGGTTTCTGTCTGCATCAACATTAAGTCAAAGTTTTATTCTTATTCTTGGTGTCTTTAGGGCTAATGGACAACATTCAATTTTTATTTTTACAGGAGCAAATCTGTGCAAATGCACATGCATCCTGAAAAGCCTACCTAGATCTTTTTGGTAAATATTCCAGATCTTTTTTAGTAAATGCAGACATAGCCAGAGAGCTGTTCTTTTCAACAGCATATCCATGATGCCCGTTCTGTTTGTTTCACAACAAGGATCTACAGCAAAACCTCTTACCTTTGGAGGGTCCTATTGTGATTCTTCTACATACAAATATTTATTAGAAGTACTGATCATAGGATGAAAGATCACATCTTTCCAAAGTTATTCACAACTTGACCAAAAAAAAAAAAAAAAAAAAGGTATTTGGACTTATCATTTGTTTTCAAATATGGTAGTGTTTTTGAGGAGTCACAGATAAAATAGTTTTAATTTCTTTAAAAAAAGATTGGGGAGCACTTTTGTCTTCTTATTTGTTCATTCAAGATTCACAAATTTATACATTCTGGCATCAGACATAAAAAAAAGGTTAAAATTTCATCTTTTCCATTAATAGAACTTAATTACTTAGACTGAAAGTTGATATTCTTGAGTTACCACATAACATTTGCTGCTGATGTTTTGAAAAAGAAAAAAAAATATCACTGACTGAATGGGCACTTCTGTCTGTGATGGAAAAATGATCACATATAGTTCTCAAGAAGGAAGGAACTACAATGTTCATCTGGAATCCATTGCCAAATGCTCTTTAAGTAGCAGGATGCATATGGAGATCCCGAGACTGTCATGTATTTCTAAAAAATAAATAGAAATTATGATTAAAAAAATCTACTTAAGTATTTGTAAGGAAGTGGTTAGATGCCATAGCATCTGGCAAATATATATTCAGTGAAGGTTTACATAATTTTGTCTTTTATTTACTTATTTTGTCAGCTCAAAAAAAAAAAAGAAAAAAGAGAGAACGTGAAAATCATTGACCTACTATAATAATATTACTATATTTTTAATATGTAAAAACCCTCAGCAAGTTTTCTGGAGATACCTGTGGGGGAACTTAGTTCTTTCAGCTCTGCCCTCCTAATATTGATGTCCAAGGACTGTGAGCAAAGGGATATTTTAACAGACCATCATCTAAATATCAATATGCTTCTCTTTCCTACCTACACAACTGTGATGGATATGCTCCTTTCCCAGCTCAACCTGACCTGTACCTTACATGCAGCCCTGTTCAGTTGCTAACCACCAGTGATTTATCTAATCCTGGTAGGCACCACCATTCTGATTTCTTCTGCCACTTAGACTCAACATAACATTCCTGAAGGCTGCATCCCAGCAGGGAGATAAGGCTAATACACTAGCCAATGGGCCTCTGAAATGAAAGAATGACTATAAGTCAATCATCTTATCCTATAACTACGCCTGACAGCCCGAGAGCCCCTTCAGCTCTCCTGGCATGGCAGCAGGCTGCACATCAGGATCTCCCGTTGGGCAGGGACGCCTCTCAAGGATACTCCTCGAGGTTGAGAGATGTCTTTCCACAACAGATTTGTGGTAAGTGAACACAGCACGCTTTCTTTAACTTTACTTTGTAACTGTGCACAAGAACCCTTAGTTATAAATCGTTGACCAGATCTGGGACTAGGATTGGATCCAGCCACAGCCAGACTCCTCTCAGAGGAGCCTGGAAAGCAAGGGGGTCCAATCTGAACCTCGTGACCCAACGGGAGTGTATCCCAAGATAATTGTGTATTATCTTGAGCCTCCATGCAGTGAGTAATAAGCGACCTTGCCATAGAATCTCGTGAAATCATTGCCCATATCAATAAACCCTATTGTTATTTCTTTCATACAAGTGAAGTGCATTTTGTCACTCACCCTTGCCACCACTTGTTCCATGACAACTGATACAATTACTTTTGTTTTCCCACTGTCATTACCATCATATATATGAAAGTATTTAATTATAGAAAACATTTTTCTTGGGATACATCTCAAAAATTTTAACAAAATGTAATTAGAATATACTGTGTATCAATAGTTTAGTGTTTTGTAGATTAAAGACTTGTATTTCTTAAATATATATGCATCTAAAGCCAAAAATGAGAACACTGAGAAAATGATTCAGAAACACACTCTAAAAATGTTTATTTATTCAAGGTAAAATTGAAGAGTAAATCAATAAATCAATTGTGAAAAGTAGATTTAAAACTGCAGCTTTTTGAAAAAGGTATATAAGGAATTTTAAAAAGCTATATGGAGGACACTTATGTATATGTATGGAGGACATATATATATATGTCTCTGTGTGAGACATGGAGAAAAAACAAGATTTTTTTTTTTTTTCAGAAAGACTTTCACCTTTGAATCAAATGATTCTCTTAACATACACAAAAATATTCCCTTGCATTTCTCAGACTCTCATTCTCATAGAAAAGCAGGGCTAGGCAGGCAACACTGCAAATATACTTTAACTACATGATTTCTAGGTGCACCAACTTCCTGGATTGAAGTCTTCTTGAGTAGAGCTCCATTTCAGCTACTCACTCTGAGTTGACGGAGAGATGCAGGTTCATCTATAAGGCAGTCCAGTGTACCTTGATTAGAGTGAAATTTTAAAATCCTATTCCATTGCATTGGGTAGGAAAAGCCCTTCATAACATAACTTCAAATGGTAATTTCTCTACTGTATAAAACTATAAGTAATGAGACACATTAACCCACATGTACTCTTTCTTCCTTTTTGCTATCTGCTGAATTTAAAATATGACATATGAGAGGACTATATATTCATAAATTCCTCACAGTATGATGGAGAAAATATATTTAAAAGTTTCTTTTCCAGTCATTTGTGCTATACAAATGCAAATGACAATAGGGTGCCTATTAATAAAATAACTTCTATACTAAAAATAATATGCATATGTATATTATTATATATTTTACTGACTTCCAATTTATTATTTATTTTGGAAGGAGGTTCTCAGTTTTGTATTCTTCATTAGTGTAAATTTCTTGGTTTACATACATGGAAAGTATGCTTAAATTTCAAGTCATACTTCCGTAGTTGGTTGAGAGACTACTTTCTTGTGTCTTTCTACCTATTAGATTTATGTGAGCTACCAAGTTCATTATGAAAAGTAAATACATATAAAACTTACATTTTTGAGTCTCTGAGTCCCTCTAGAGTCAATAAAAACACAGAGGGTGTTTTACATTCTTTGAAAATTTCCACTTTAGGATGAAGGGAATCACACTTCAGAAGTTAGATCAGTTTTAAAGGCCTAACATTCAGGAGCTTAATTTACCATATATTAAACCTCCTCTTCATTTTATTTTTAATGAAAGTAGTTTTTGCATCAAATGTTTCATTTTGTTAACAGACATTCTCTCCCACTAATACCATATAAAGGGAATGGAGATCTTTTAAACAACAAGTGATAGTCAGAACATTAACACAGCTCAGGTTTGTAGAATCTGGAGAGTTTGCTCTATTCTTAATGGTCCCCAGTCCAGAGATTCCCCAGTCCAAAGCTCAATTATTGCCATAAGGCTATGATATCCAAAAAAAAAAAAAAAAAGTCTCCAAAAGATGTTGAATAACACGTATAAACTTATAGTAGTACATGTATTTAATCATTCCATGAGCTTTATTAATTTTGCTCATTAACATGTTGCTTAAGTAGCTGAAAATTCAACTGACTGCAACAGGACCAAAAAAAAAATCAGAAACATGAAGCAACATCTCTCTCTATTGTCATGTATATTTCAATTAAAAGTTACTAAATGAAAATACAAATGATTTTTAAGCAAAAAAAGTTGCTTATATGTTTCCCCTTTTTTTTTTTTTTTGTCTTTTAAAAGAAAAAAATGGGGGTTGGCTTTTTCTATCTTAGAGATTCGTTAAAAAATATATCGCAGAAAACATAAGATTTAATTGTTTTCTGCTAATGTTACAGTCACGTACAATGTTCATCAGTGGTTAAGTGGTTAAGTCACCACTTTTTATTAGTTGCCAAGCTACATTAGATATCTTGAGATATTCTTTACTCATCATCACTTTTGCTGAAAAAAAAAAAAAAAAGGAAAAAAGGGAAAAAGGGGAAAAAAGGGAAAAAAGGGAAAAAAAGGAAAAAAGGGAAGAGAATTAAAGTCATCTAAATACAGGAAGCATATAAAAGTTGACATATAACCTGGAGACTAGAAATGTTCATTGGATGAGCAGAAATAGCATAGACACTCCCACATCTCCATCCTGAAATTTAAAAATCAGTTCTCATTCTTTTTTGTTTGTTTTTTTCTTGTTTGTGTGGGTGGGCGTTCTTAATTTCAGAGTAGTTAATTTCTTTGTCTTGTAAGATCACAATTCTCACATTTGAATGTTGCTATATTTGATGCTTTTTTACCTCTTCTTATTTCCTCCCTTTTAACCATATTGTTTATCTTTCAGTCACAATTCCGTGCAAAGTTTTCATTTGCATCATTTTTTTACAACTATTATCCTTGTTATGTATATATATCTGCAGCCTTTTTAAAAGTCTGCATATAAAACTCGCCTTTAACCTATTTAAGCCTTAACTGTGCTGTTTTCCACAGCTCGTGAGATAAAAAAATACAAATTAATATTCATGTAACTTTTTTTTCTTTTTTTCTTTGGCTAGCATAGCACTCACACTTGAGTGAATTTTTTATCTATTTTTGTTATTGTCAGTTTATGAAAATGAAAAATGATCCCAAAGTGATCAAACATTATTACATGTAAATAGTTTTAAATTCTGGTAAAATTCATGATCTGTAATTTTCTTTTTGATAAAAAGTGTTAAAAATTATTCAAAGTTAATACAAAATTTAAGAGTAAAATTAATAAAGGTGATTTGTTTCTGACATTTCCTTTCTTTTTAAAATATGAAGGGTTTCATTCTGAGATCTGTTCAATTATTCATGCTTTGGGGTTGTCTAGCACACCTGTTTATTTCTATACAAAAATATATACTGTTGGGCTGTCCTTGATCCAAGTCTGCTTTCTCTGCCTGAGGAGATGCTAAGCTATTTCTCTCCCTTCCCAGGTGGGTACTAAGAGCACTAAGACAGAAAGCATTTCACGCTGGTGGTGGCTTTTAGGCCATCTCATTCCCTTCTGTTCCAGGTATACATACTAAATATTCACTGAGTGAGACTGAGAAAGAAATGGACCATAACTCCTCAGCCTCTTGTGTAGGGTACTCACTTGCCTGTTCTAGTGAATATTTCAAGTAAAAATACCAGAAGCACTCACTGTGGAGGCACCAAGTCCCAAATTTACCTGTTTATAGCTGAGTGCCTTAATTTTTTGGATATGCAGTCATCTTCTGACAGGCCCAATGAGGGATCGATTATTTAATTAAAAACAGAACAATCCCTGCAGAATTTTCTGAGAATTACTCTCCATTGCCAGATATGCTTTGTATTTGCAGGCATCTCTGCAAAAACGTGGACACTGAGTGCGTTTTTTTGTTTGTTTGTTTGTTTGGGGTTTTTTTTTTTGATTCTTTAACTATTTATATCCTAGATAGGAATCTCCTTGCCTAATGGTAAGGAAAGCAGATCCCTAGAGCAGAGAATAAAACGTGAAAACCTGTGGGAATAAATGGTGAAGATCCATGCTTCTTGTTGCACTTTCTGTCAACATCAGGCTGCATTTTATTCAAGTTATATATTGTAGCTCAGTTATGTGGTCTAAAGCAACAGTTTTAGAAACATAACAGTTTTAGACACCTAATTTTCCTCAGCAATTTTTTCTAATACCATGAATTTCTGTAAATAGGTGGACAACACAAAGATGAATTCTTTATTGTGGATCCAGTAATTTTTGCAGTTACAGACTCGTATTTTACAAATTTAATTTTCATCTTTCTAAACAACTTTCACTTCTCAGTTATTAAAAGTGGAAGTGAAGCTACAATCCAATACTGACATAACTGTAAAAATGTATTTTTGGCTGTGGAAACAAATGATTTTATGTTTATGGCATTGTGTATGACACATTTCTGCTCTTTGAAAAACAGTAAGATTTATTGGATCATTTTTTCTCTGCTGACAATGCCTTATATGTGTTTAAAATACAGATAATAGGAAATGTGCATATCAGTGCATGGTAAAATCTGATAAATAAAACAAAAGCTCCACCAAGAGTATGATTGCAGCAGTAAAAAACAATCAAAAGGGGCTCATAACAACATCAAATTGATAAAGGTTCATTAGAGGTTTGTCATACTGTATTGTCATAGAACAGCTGACAACACTGTAAGTAAAGATAAGACAGCTATGAATTGCAATAAACATTGCAATTCAGCAAGAAAGCACTTTTGAACCAAACGAAGTAGCAAATAACATACAGAATAATGAATATGAAACAGCACTCAGCAACAATTCAGAGAAAAAGCTAGAATCACAATATGTCCTGAGAAGGTTCATATTATGTCACCTAGGATTTATAAGCAAATACAGTTATGTAGCTTCAAAATGCCATAGATGATAGTATTTTGGTTACAGAATAAGATCCTCAGATAAGGTGCAAGATGATCAGTCACACTGGAAAAAACATGCCTCTTTGATGAATGTCAAATCTTTAAGTTTACTCACCCATCTGCATTCATCACAGTTAATAATGAGATGGATAAAAATACTACCCAAAATAGAAGGGAAAAAACAAAAATAGCATGGAATTAATGATGAAATCATTGAGTAGGGGTTTTGTTTTGTTTTGTTTTGCTTTGTTTTGTTTTGTTTTGTTCTAATGCCTGCCTTACAACACATTAGTGCAGCATTTTTTTTCTAAACATTCAAGCTAAGGGAACATATTTATATTCTTGGGTCATATTCTTCTACCCAGAACACAAAAGAGATCATCTTTATACATGAAATTAATTTGTTGCAGGGGAAGAAATTACCTTGAACGTATGGGAGATTTTTAGACTTTGAGGATCTACTGCAAATAATTAGTAGGTTAATGAATTAAACTGTTTACCACCTGGAGAGCTTGTAAATAGTTCTTCAAGTGAGTGGAGAAAAGCCATAATTGGATATACTGCAGGAAGTGGAGGAAAGTTGATTTCATGAGTACATGAAATCAGCAGGACTATTTCCTTTTTACTAGAGTAAGAAGTAAACTAACTTTCCAAATGTACATAAAACCTTCTAGTATAAAATATATGATAATAAATTCTAATTACAATATATGACAAGAACCGTTGGGCAGGTATTGCAATCTGCTGCAACACAAAGGTGTATCAGTTCTAGACCATGGTGTGTTCCAAAAAAACGTAGAAGAGGTAATAATGAAAGATTCTGGGAAGACTGGTAAGAATACTGAAAATAAAAATATGAGGGAAGTGAAAGAGCAGCCTAGCAAACAATGCAAACTATAAGGGAAACTATACTGTTTCCCTTAGTCACAATGTGGAAAATAATAGATATTTGTTCCGTAAATCCTATGGTATCTTTATTTGTCTCTTCAGACTTTGTGAAGAATTCGCATAGACCTTACTGTAATAATAACTGTATACACTGAGAGGCAAGAGAGATGAAATCCTTCATTGACTGCTCTTTCTCCTATATTATATTTATGATAACACAAGAAAACTTAGGCAATATCTAGTAACCAGGAAAATATTCGTAGCAACATGAATCTTCCTTAAAATTTACTTGACTTTAAACTCTCCTACAGAGTTGAAAAATTAAAAACAACGGCATTTGCATGCAATTTCAGGCACATTTTATTTTACTAAAGATATGTCTGCTGCAATTTAGAGAAAATATTAAGCAATATCATAAAAGGCAAGACTATTGCTTAAAGCAGTGCATTAGCTATCCACCTATCTGTATCAGCTATTCTGTCATGAAACGGATAGCTGGTGAATTAGCTGGTACATTAGCTGGAAAACGAATCAAGCTGTACTTGTTGCTCACTGATTAGTACTGAGTAATGGAGAACTTGAGAGAATGACTGGAATAGACTTTGAGCAGCAGTTAAACATGTGCAAATTCTTAACGGCAACTATTCAAAGAATTACAAGTACATGGTATTATATTACACTGGAAATGATAAAGCAATTATTCGATTAATAATTGTGATAGGTAAAACATAGAATCATAGAATCCTTAGGGTTGGAAGATACCTCTAGACATTATCTAGTTTAACACCCTCGTGCAAGTATGTAGCACAGGGCTGTGTCCAAGTGAGTTTGGAAGATCTCCTTTAGAGAAGTAGATTACACAACTTCTCTTGGCAACCTGTTCCAGTGCTCTGTCACCCTCACTGTGAAGAAATTTTTCTTTAAGTTCCTGTGGAACTTTTGATGCTTCAGTTTGGGGCTGTTGCCTCTAGACCTATCAGTGGCCATCACTGAAAAGAGGCCAGACCCATCCTCCTCATTCCCTCTCTTAGGGTATTATAGACACTGATCAGGTCTCCCCCTCAGCCTTCTCTTCTTCAGGCTGAACAGGCCCAGCTCTCTCAGCCTTTGCTCATAGGACAGATGTTCCAGGCACCTGATCATCCTCGTAGCCCTGCACTGAACTCTCCTCACAAGTTCCGTTCCCTCTTGTACTGGGGAGCACAGAACGGGGCACAGGACTCCAAGTGTGGCCTCATCAGGCCTGCGTAGAAGGGGATAATCACATTCCTCAATTTGATGGAGACACTCTTCTTAATGCACCCCAGAATCCCCCTGGCCTTCTTGGCCACCAGGGCACACTGCTGCCTCATGGTCAACTTGTTGTCCACCATGACACCAGCTCCTTCTCTACAGAGCTGCTCTCCAGAAGGTCAGTCCCCAGCCTGTATTGGTGGCTGGGGTTGTTCCTCCACAAGTGCAGGACCATGCATTTGCCCTTAGTGAACTTCATGAGGTTTCTCTCCTCCCGGTTGTCCAGTCTGTCCAGGTCCCTCTGAATGGTGGTACAGCCTTCTCTCAATCCAGTTCTCAATCCACCTCACCATCTACTCTATCCTACACCTCTGGAGCTTTCCCAGGAGGTTGCTGTGAAGGACGGTGTCAAAAGCCTTGCTGAAGTCCAGGGACAACATCCACCGCTCTGCCCTCATTTATCCAGCTAGTCACTCCATCATAGAAGGCTATCAGGTTAGTCAAGCATGGTGGACAACAAGTTGACCATGAGTCAGCAGTGTGCCCTCATGGCCAAGAAGGCCAATGGGATCCTGGCCTGCATCAGGAGGAGTGTTGCCAGCAGGTCAAGGGAGGGGATCTTGTCCCTCTCCTCTGCTCTGGTGAGGCCACACCTGGAGTACTGTGTGCAGTTCTGGGCTCCCCAGTATAAGAGGGACGTGGAGCTTCTAGAGAGGCTCCAGCCTAGAGCGATGATGATGATTGAGACACTGAAGCATCTCTTGCATGAGGAAAGACTAAATGAGCTGTTTAGTCTAGAGAAGAGAAGGCTGAGAGGGGATCTGATCAATATGTATAAATACTTGAAGGGTGAATATAGGGAAGATGGAACCAAACTGTTCTCGATGGTGACTATAGGACAAGGTAATGGGTATAAGTTGAAACACAGGAAATTCAATCTCCATGTGAGAAAGAACTTCTTCACTGTGAAAGTGACAGAGTCCTGGAACAGGCTGCCCAGGGAGGTTGTGCAATCTCCTCTGGAGGTCTTACAAACCTTCCTGGAAACCACCCTGTGTCCCGTGCTCTAGGTGTCCCTGCTGGAGCAGGAGGATTGGACTAGCTCTCTAGAGGTCCCTTCCAACCTTAATGATTCTGTGATTCTGTGTGTGAAGGCATTCAGTAAATCTACTTTTCTTTCTGTGTCAGAAAACAATATTCACAAAAGAAATCACAAAGGAAATGGATGCAAGCTAATAATTGGAAACTAGAGCTTAGGTCTTTAATTTCAAGGTTCTGAAACAAATGATCCATAGTTATTTTTTGCTGCTTCCTCCATTCCCTAAAGAGCCTCCTTTCTTTATGAATCCACTTTTGTACTGAAATCTGAGTGAGCCTAAATGAGGCTGAGTGCTGAGTGAGACTGCATCTTGAAGAGACTGTAAGGATTAAGAGTGTCTTGGAGTTTAAGAGAGGGTAAGCAGTATCCAGTGGTCTGCTAGGCCAGAATCTGCCATCTGTATCTTCTAATTTTGACCATTTCTTGTCCTTTTTCCTGATGAGAATAAAATAAAGTGAATAGGTATTCTTTGGGAATATCTTCTGTCATCGATAACTTAAGCTACTTCTTACAGATTGAGAAAGAAGTGTCTTACCACACTTTGTCCTTTATTTGAAAGAAAAAAAAATTGCTCTTTCCTGATATTTTATTGAAATCTAGTGGGAATTGTCTCTGTCAAACAGTCTAGGTAGGACAGGTTTCACGTCAAATAAACATCTGAACTTAGGACATCAAGCCCTATGAAAACAGTAATTGTATAGAATAAAGATAATACATTGACCTTTTTGGCCATCTACTTTATGATGAGATATCCTTACAAAGTCTCTAAACTAAGGGAGACTAACTCAGGTGTAGACTTTCACAATGTAGAAACATATCATTAGGCAAATATAACTCAACCTTAAGATAAACATTTTCAGGAGAGATATAAATTCATATTCTACCAAATGTTTATTTATTTTTGTGTCCCCTTTTTTTTTTTAAGAGGTATTTCAAGTGTTGAATTCTTCTACTTTCTGTAATCAGATTGTATGTAAGCAAATTCTATGTTGCTCAGATCAGTGAAGTACAAAGAACTGCAATCCTAAATAGTCTGAAATTCCCTATAGTTACTTCAAGCAGAAAATTACACTTTACATATTTAGTAATCAAAAATTGTGCATGCTGAAGAAAATCTGAGGTTCTGAAATTGTACTTTCTTACAAACCTGCTGAACAATGTAGCTCTTGATGAGACAGGAAAGGATGCTGTCTCTAAGACACATAATATGTCATAGAAATTAGAAGGAAGAAGTGCTGCAAAGTCATTGTACTGAGGTCATTTGCAGACATAAGATTACAATGATTTTGAAATTCTGTAGTTGAAGCTGGCCTTGGGCATCCTACTGCTGCAGGCAGTCTTAAGCATTTCACGTTTTTGACTATCCCTTTTAATTTAATATTTGGATTTTAATTCTGCATCTTAAAGATACTATGTAGCCTTTATTTTTTTTATTGTGCTTTTCCTAAAAAAAAAAAAAAAAAGGTTTTCTATTAAATCCTTTCTTCCTCTTCACTTGCCATATAAACTATTTTTTTCAAGAGTGTATATTTTTACCATCCTTCTTTAAGTCTTCGTCCCACTATTTCTGGTTAGCAACACATAGTTTGTATTTAGCAAACTGGCATGTATTTTTTTTTTCCTCTTTATTTAGTGTTAAGTGCTTCTTCCTTCTCAACCCTTCTTCTGAATTATTTTTTTTATCATATATTCTCTATCAGTCTTTCCACTCACTGCTCCATAAACATCTTATCAATCAGTCACTGCATATACAAACTTCCTATTCTCTATCATTCAGACACTAAATTCTTCCTCTGCTTCTGCTTGAGTGCATGCACACCTCAAATACTCACACAGATAAATATTTTCCACTTCCTGTACAGGCACACAAGTGCAAATTTAATTAAATTCAGTAAAAGTCTTTTTCTCATGACAAGACGTGCAGGAGTTGCCGTCTACTAAAAAAATTTCTTTCTGAGGTAGGAAAAACACATTAAGAATTTCCTCAGAATAGTTTTTTTTTTTTTTTTTTTTTTTAATGTAGTGTTTTTTTTTTTTTTTCTTTTTGAAAAAAAAAAAAAAAAAGAAGAAAAAAAAAAAGAAAAATAAACTCTTAAACTCTCTTCAGTTCTCCTGTCCTGCTGGCTTCACAGTATCTTTTCCTCAGTTTGGACTGCATATCACTGCATATCTTACATACTCATATGTTTCATCCTCTTTTCCCTGAGAAGGAAAGGGGGAATTTTGTGGATGAACACTAGGGTGCAGATAATAAGACAGCATCAATAAGGAAACAGCTCCACCTTTTTTCCTTTTCCTTTTCCTTTTCCCTTTCCCTTTCCTTTTCCCTTTCCTTTTACCTTTCTTTTCCCCTTTTCCTTTTCCTTTTCCTTTTCCTTTTCCTTTTTTTAATTTTTCTTCTCACACACTTCTGCCATGTACTCAGAGCAATTAAAAGCTTACATGGCAATACTTTCTACATGTTCTTCACTGCGTTTTCAGAATGTCATGTCTCTATTTCATCCTGTGTTCCTGTTCTTGTTTTCATGTTTTGGTTTCCCATCTCTGTGTCCTTATTCTTCAGATATTTAGACCTCTCCCTGCAATATTTTTTTATACTTAAACTCCCCACAACCATGACAGCATGAATAGCAGCACATAAAAATGTTTAGTATCAAGAGCAGTTTCCTTGTTCCTCAGGTGGAGCTTGAAGGTGGACATATCCTCCTGCCAGCTCTTATTATTAAGCCTCTCCTCCCTTCTCCACTCCCTACTCTCTATTCTGGTTCCTCGTCTAATATTCTTAAAATTCCCTCTCTTTTGGTATCTTCATAGTTAATGTTTTTAGCAGTCTTGAGTTAGTGCTGTTCTTTCAGCTTGCTAGTTGTTTGCCATACATACCTATCTTTTTACTTCTTGCAGAAGTGTTTATGTTTATTGTGCCCAGTAAATGCTAACCAGTGTCAAACATCTGATTAACAGAATATAATGCCTTCCTTAAACCGATCTCAAACGATGATGATTTCATTTTGATAGCATATTTTTATCCATGAATTTCCTGTCCTTTCATTAATTTGAAAGTTCACTTCCATACAACATCTTGCTTACTAGTATAAATTGGGGAGGCTCAGTCTAAACTGCAGTAAATAAATCTTGAAATATTCCACATAAATACCACAATCAGGCCCTGTGTGTACTATGAGATAAGCTGAACCTAAATCCTAAGTAACTTGCCTGAGATTCTGCAGCATTCCAGTGTGTTTGCAGAATGTCATTTTGTAGCTTCAAATATATAGTATACATATTCAGTACAAAAGGAAAAACAGGAAATAACAGCACAAATTGCCTATCACTGTTGTATTTTTTGTGTCCTTAGCCACTGAATATGTGAGGAGATAAATTTTCAAGCCTGGATTAGAATCACTTGCCTTTTCATTTGTCACACAGAAATAGCAGAGGAATTTTTGTTTGTTGCTTTGTGTTTTATTTAGTTTCCCTTTCAACTATAATTTTGGTGCATTAATCAATATTCTGTGATTATTTTGCTTAGTCTTGTAAGTCCATGGCAAATCGGATTTTTATTTTTCTTTAATAAACAGCCATAATTGCAATCTAGTAGGATATTCGAGCTTAGCAACCTCAGTTTTGACAACAGAACTAAGAAAAATTGACAATATTGTGCACGCATTTCTAGAAATCACACTCTCAGTTGTCCAATATAGCTTAGATTTTCTGACATCTAAGGTACAAACAGGATTTTATTTTTACTTAGCACTTTAAAAGATGATGAGGGACGGTTTTAAATTTATTGATTTTGTTTTATTTTGTTCATGCCATGGATGTAATTTGCAAGCGTTTTTATCGATTCTTTTTAAATATAATTGCATGTCTATTGCCTAAATTTCCACTGCCTTGCACTTTTTATTGTCAATTTCACCCGTGTTAAGTGGGTATAAAATGATTCCACTCTTTTGGTAGCAATTTATATGCACATTAGAAAGGTATAAATGATTACAAAACAGTGCAAAACTACTGAGAATCTGAGCTTTCATATTCAGAATACAGTTAGTAATTGTTATGAGTGTTCACATAAATGGTCAAAAAGCATGAAAACTAATCTTGAGAAACAATAATACAAAAATAAAAATTATATTTTATAAAACTTATAGACTGAGAAATAAGAAGGGTGCTACAGATGGACTGTAATATTAGTTATATAAAGTGATTTACGAGATGTAATTTGAAAAAAGTAGGAAACCTCTGGAAAAGATAAGACTGTGAGTGGGTCAGATTATTATTTAACTAATAGGTAACTAATAAGCAGCATGGACTACAAAACCTGGCATAGCATTTCCTGCTGTGAACACATATAGAGAACATTTAGACAAGTTTCCACAAAATAAATTGCAGGGTACAAATGTTAGACAGACTTAGATGAACTACATGATATTCTTTCATGCTGCAGCTTCATGGTGGCAATGGAAAATGTTTTCCTACTCTATCTATATCAAACCATGAGTGTATTATTTATTTTCAGGCAAGATTTTCAAAAGTAAAATGACTTAAGGCTCATTTTAATTCTTATTTATATATTTGCAATAAGAAGACAAATTATCTTCACTTTTTACTAGGATCAAGAACACTACTTATAACCCTGCTCAAAACTCCAAAAATCAATTTGACAACACAGTAAAACCAATTTCATCCTACAGCCATTTCCTAGGTAACCAACTACAGAAATAAACTGTAAATAGTGAGAAAAGAAATAAAAACATCTACACTCTTTCCTTTTTTATTCTTTTTTTTTTATTCTTTTTTTTTTTTAAATTTATGTATAATTAGTCATACTTATAGGGAACAATAATGGACCTTTAATTTACAAAACCTTAGTAATAAGACATCTTTCAATAGCAAAGCATGTAGGGCAATGTGATTATGTTCAGACTAAGATTATGTTCAGACTAAAATAGAAATGGTAATCATAACTTTTTGTAAATTCAAGGAGAAAAGGAAAAACAAGCTAAAACACTGATAGGTCATGGATAAACATACATTTCTGGTTTAATCACGAGAGGACAGAGTACTTCATACTCACCTCCAGAAAAGTGATGGTGTGCTGTGTCTGATAATATGTAAATCTTCCACATAACTTTTGGCTCATTAATTGCAAAACACCCTCCATTGTGCTGACTGTAGGGTAGCTCAAAACATTTCCATATAGCTCTGACTAACTGGCTGTATGCATGTATTTATATAAAACTCCTGCACATTTCATGACCAGTTCCTCTCCTCCCTTCAGCAGTCCTAGTTCTAAGTTTAACAAATCTTCTCTGTGTAATGTTTTTTTTGGCACTTATTTGGCTGAAATCTCAGTTGCAAATCTTATCAAATTATTCTCACAGACATCCCAACCAAATTTCACTTCTGTTTGGTTTTTTTTTTTTTTTTTTTTAATTATTATTAATATTTCTCTTCCTCTTTATTCCCAGTACAAAGCATCTTGGTGGTTGCTTTTTGTGATGAGCTATTGGAAAACAAACAAACAAACAAACAAGCAAATAAAAGAACTGAACTCATACCCCACAGTCTTTGCCCTCTTTCTAAGACATCTAAGCATAAAATGCTCTTGAGTACCTTATTTCTTTTTGTGTTATTTCCTTTTATGTACACACAAGACAACAAAACCTAAACCAAAAAAATGAGGCCATAGAAGCAAAGATAGCATTCTTAGACTGAAGATAAAAAATATTATTTAAAGATATATCATCAAAGGAAATGACTGAAGAGCAAGAAGGCTAGTTAGTAAATGCTGTGGCTGAGACTTGTGCAGCATTTGTTTTCTGGATAGTGACTATTTGTAGAAAGTGATCATTATTGACCGTCTTTCTTACTTTGAAGAGCATATGAGGTGGCGAAGGGAGACATGGTACATGAGAAATATATCTGACCTGAAATAGAGACGAAAGAGAGCATTATTTATACAAGCATCTGCCATCACTGTTTAAGCACATATATTTGCACTCACAACCAATCAAAACCATATTTTAGCCCTCTGCTTGTTAGAGCCTTCTTGAAATATTACTGATTTGTCATAGATGTACTTTGTTTATTTGTTTGTTTGTTTTGGTTCTTGATAAGTGGGACTTTCCAAGCAGAGTCTTCACTTTTCTGATGTCCCTTGACCATATTTCCACTCCTCTATCTGGGCTGTGAAATCTAACCTAATCAGCAGTATCAAGAAGAACAGAACAGCCCTATATGCTGGAGATCTTCTGCATGTGAACAATACACTTGTGATTGCGTTTAATAACCAGGAATAATTCACAGTAGGGATTTTTAGATAACAATATATTTTTAAGAATTAGAGAAGAAACAGGCATCTTCTATGCTGTTGAGGTCCCACCATGAAGGATTTAAAATTTATTTCTATTAGTCATTTAACTAGATTTAGACTCATAACCTTTCAAATAATAATGTTTCTTTCTTATCCTTATCTTGATGCTTTTGTTTCTCCTCCTTAAAGTTCTACAAGTGTACATGACTATTTCATCTGAGTTCAAAACATGCTAATTTTCTACATAAATTCATGTTTGTTTGATAATTTAATCACTCAATAGCATTAACTCTGGGAATGTCACAAGGAAAGAGTGCACTATGTTGGCAGAAAACACTGACAAATCAAACATCAATTTGCCAGGTGCTTGGCTTAATATTCTTTTGTTATTTTTAACCTAATTAATCTTACTGTCTTTGATTCAGCAGAATCGATTGTTCAAGGTTGTTTAGAAAGTTAATTGGGAAGTTCACGTATGATCTGAAGCTTCTGCCTCTGTTTCATCTTAACGTCTATTTTAGTAAGAGGTTTTTGGCATATTCCTTTGCATGTGTTTTAATGCACTTGATATTTCAGAAATACGAAGAGTAAAAAGAACAAATTGCAATTACAAAATACTCTCCAACTCTGATTTCTTTTGGCATTTTAATGTGAAAGTGTTTTATATTGTACCAAGTTGCAAATGCTTGCTCACTAACTCTCAATTGCATTATGGTGGTAAGCAGATTTCTGACAACCATCTGCTTAGACCTTACTACTTTCTCCTAATCAGCCCATTTGAAATTAAAGCAATGGTAAAAGCAAGGTAGTTAAGATGAGAACTGTCAAGCAATTGAAGCTATAATTCTTATATGTTGCGTAGGTTGCTGCTGCAGTTGCTGATGCTGCAAGAAGACATTATACTACAATGCAGAACTAATGCAAAGTATGTACATTTCTTTGTATATCAACAGGAGTATATCTAGCTTAATATAAGTGTATCTTCTCTTATTATTCTATTTATTTATTTGTTTATATTTGCATTTTTAAACACTTCAAAATTCCATTAATTATAGTTATAGGTATATATATATATACTTATATATATATAATCAAGTGAGTTATTCTATCAAATCTTACTTGCACTTTATATATTTTACTTTATCATTTCCTGGACAGTTTGTTATGACAGCACAACAACAACAACAACAACAAAGAAGAAGGGGAGAGGAGAGGAGAGGAGAGGAGAGGAGAGGAGAGAATGAACTGTAGAATATGAGATAAAAATGTGTCTTCTATTTGGATTATGTCAAAGGATTTACATATTGTATTGAAATTTAACATAAATGGACAAGAAAACTAAGCAGAAGTAAGAAAAATAGTATTAATTGTCATTTTGAAAGGGAGAGGACAGGAAAGGAGAGGAAAGGAAATGAAAGGAAAGGAAGAAACAGTTACTGGTACCAGCAATACTATGAGAGTAAGTAAATTAAATTATCTTGGAATTAAATTGTTTCAACCTTTTGCAGGGTATGAATTCTGCATAATTAGTGACCCATAACTGCACAGTGAATTCTCATTAATGCAATTCACTGAACTACTTCTTTTACAGATGACTGATTTGTATAATTATATATTTAATTCACTATGAGAGTTTCTGCCATGTGAGTCTATATCCATGGGAGTATATATCCAATATTATATGGACAATAGGGAAAACTACCAGTGTTATAAAAACATGAAAAGGTGTACAAAAGTTGGGTAATTCAACATAAACCAATTCAACATAAACCAATTCAACATAAACCAATCCGTCACACCAATGCAGAAAAGTGACCCTTTGAAAAAAAAATTCCTGCTATTTATGAAGATTCTACTAGCTGCTAAAACTAGTTGTCATGAATGAAAAGTAGAGAATCAATAAGATGGATTGTGCCCCATTAGCGCAAATTTTAAAAGAATTTGGTTCATGAAGAACAAATCTGAAAATTCTTCTTCAGGAGGGCTAAATATTCTCTCTGCCCAATGCAAAATGTATGTTATCATTTCAATGCATTTTATCATTTCTTTCTCTTTCTCCCTCATTCCAGAGATTATCTCATCTAATAATTTTCAGTATGAGTCTTTACGAGAAAGTGTTTGTTAGATTCCCCATGGAATCATATGTGTTTTCCAATGTCACACATCTACATCAATAGCTTACTTTTCCTTATTTCTGCTTAATGAAGCTCTCCAGTGTTTGATAATTGTATAGACAGAAGTTTATAAGGCAAGCCAGAAATTACATTGTGACTGTGAACACCCAAGACTACTTGCGTATGAATATAGAAGATTGTGCTTAAAAAACTCTGTGGAAGAAATGTTTCAGAAGGAAATGTCTTGGTGATACATAGCTTCATGGTTCAAGGCTGGCCAGAGAATGTACTTGAGCTGAATAAATAACAATAAGCAAGCATTCTGTCGCAACACGCACCGCACTGGTGCTGCTAATCTTAATTTAGTGTTGGTTCAGTCCTATCTCCAGCTGAAGGGTCAACAAGCTTGTAGGTGACTATGACCATCCTCCAGGCTGCTCTGCAGGGAACATCCACTCCTTAAATTTCCACTGTCACATTACAGGTCCCTTTCTCTTTAAGAAGCATGATCGTGTGTGGCATCTGGATGAAGACCTTCCTCAGTTCACTCAACCATTATGTCACTCAGTCTTTGCTGTTTTTCTTTATGCACCATCTGAAAAGAAGTTCTTATCCAGGAAAGCTCCACAAATGTAACCTCTTTCCCTTTGCAGTTTTTTTGTATTGTGCTAGGGTCTTTCTGAAGTTCAAAAAAAAGAGAGGAAACTTTACAATATTCATTTAATTCAATTCCATGAAGCAATGTTAGCAGGTAAATAAGTATAAATAAATAAACAGATAATAACAATTTTTTTTTTGTTAAAAAAGAGAATATTTGTTTGTATAAAATATATTTATATAATAAAATATACTTTGAAGTAAGGACTCCAACATGAGGCTAGGTATCTATTAGCAAATTAAACACCTGGTATGGAGGTATATTCCAGCTTCTTGGATATTCAAACCTGGCAATCCATAGCTATCAAACTGTCAGAAGGATCCCTGTTTTCCTTTTTTTTTTTTGTTTGTTTGTTTGTTTGTTTGTTTGGTTGGTTGGTTGGTTGTTTTTTTTGTTTTTTATTCCTGAGCTTGACAACACTCCCCAATACTTTCCATGTACATCTTTGCAGTTATCACAAGACATTAATGATTCCTGGTAAGTAGTTTGGATATGGCCACCCACTTTCAGAAGGTAGAGGAGTTAAACATAATGGATTCAGGCTATTCTGCAACTGCTAACTATTTTGCAAATTTTTACTTGAAGGTGAGTTGTACATTTGAGTAGAGTTGTACACTGAGAGAAAAGCTTTATATTTGAGTGTCTTCCATCAGCTTGCCACTAGGATACAGAGTCATTTATTCCCTCACCTGTGGTCATTTTGATATTTTATGCAACTTGAAACAAGTTGTGCAAGGAGATTTGAGAAAGACCTAATCCTTAATATCTGACACCCGAGAGATCATATAGGACATGAATGACTAGATTTTCAGACAGGTAAAAAAAGAATGGGGTTGAACTAATCTCTCATATTCCAAAACACCATCTGATCTTTGCTTTCTGCCTGGCAAAGATTGCAAACATTATGTGGGAAGTATTTTGGACCAAAGGCAGTTGTCTTTATACAAGCTGACATACATAAACTTCCTTTACAGTCACTATAAGAAAATAAATGTCTCTAGAACACAATACATCTCATTTCAAATAGATGTCTAAGTGGAAAAATACATAACCTAACCGTCCTTGAGGACCTTAGGCCTGAGCCAAGCTCAGAGCTACTTGGCTGTCAGCATTTGATATAAATTTAGAAACAACCCTTTCCTGCCCCATTCTAAATTCACTACAATAAAAAGAGGAGTTCAGAACAAGAAGTACAGAAACTCTTATTTAAAATAAAATTGCAGGGTAGGTGTAAAAGACAAGAATGACAGAAAGCAGCATGGCAGATGTGGTATTTAATGGAATTTCATTATGAGCCCCAAAAATCTATCAGTACATCTATAGCAGCGCTTTAGCACAACCTAGAGCATGTTTTTGAAATGCTATGGTTTACACTGCAGATTGGCCTCAAAGTAAGTGAACTAGATTGCTTTCATCAGAAATAAAGCTGAAATAATGCCATCATCTATATTCCAAATGCCATCATGTATATTCCAAACACTAGTGAGTGGCCACTTTGCAGGACTGGACCTTGGATAATCTGAAGTCACTCCCAGCAAAGTGGAGAAGTGGACATTATCTTTCTATCACCAACAAGTCTTCAGATTCTACCATGGATGGAATCCATGTAGGATGCATATAGATCTAGGAAGTCTCCTCTAAGATGATTTTAGGAGGTTTCTTAAAATTTCAATGCAATTGAACAGCAGCACTAAAATATATATATATGATGTGTATCAACATTTTGGAAAAAAAAAAAAAAGATAAATAAAAAGAATCAAATCTTACAAGTTAAACTGAAAAAAAAAAAACAATAGAGGACACGATGACCAAGTCAGAACTGAATGAAGGGATGTCACTCTTTTCTGGGAAATAAACTTGCCAAAACCCTGTAATCTTAACGGATTTACTTTATTAGAACACAAAGGTAATAAACTGGAAAAAGATTTTCTAAATCAAGAAAAGTTATCTCTCTTGGATGAGACACATCAAATTAAAAAATCGCCAAAAGATCTCTTGCAGTTCTCTGAATATTTGGGAGTTTCATCCTTTATTTTACTAATTCACTCAGTCCAATCACAGTGTGACAGCAACAACACCCTTGCACCATTATGGTTTCCTGAAAAGTTCTATTTATCCCAACACCTCTGGTGCTTTCCCATGGCTTTACTATTTACAGACAAGCTCCTCTAAAGTATATGACTTTATGGTTCAAATTCCTTTCTTACTGAAAGCTCCATATCAAACTTGAGCTCCAGAAGATTTTCAGATAATGATCAATTGCTCTCAGTGAAGGCACAATATTTCTTCCTTCCAGATAATTCTATACAACCAGAAATGCAATAGAACGTATTCTTATCCTGACTTCCTCCATGGTAAGCAGCATTTTAAACAGAACATACCATAAAATTGAAGGAAAAAAAAAATTAGTTTTTCTAACTGTTGCTCAGGTAAGTCAAATATTGAAGATTATGTGTTTTTCAAACATACCAGAAAAATAGTGTTTTCCAGAAAGATAGTGAGGCTGAGAAAATATTAAAGGAGGAAAGGAGTAGTCAGGCATTATGAAATTATAGCAGAAAAGTTAAGAGGAAACTGCCTTTTTCTTGTCTAAGAATGTTTTTACTATGGATTCCCATAAGAAAATGTATGGGGAGATAATTGAAGTACTGAAAAGAAGAGATTTTGGAGAAAAAAATCACTAAAATAGTATTAACATCTCTGCATAAGATGGTTTAAGCATCCCTCAGGCAATTCTCAGTAGAAGATAGCTAAATTAAGAACTGTAGTGTGTATTTTTAATAGAAGCCTTGACATGTGGGGATCCTCCATATCTGTGGGGACATCTGGGGAATCCTCAGGCAGCACCAGACATCTATCTTTAGTCAATTGATATCCATATACTACAAATCAATATACTAATACAAGAGGTCATCAGAATGATGCTACCTTGAGGAGCAGAAATGCTGATTAAAATAACATTAGTCGTAGTCATTAAAATAGCTAGACTCGTAGGAAATCACAAGCTTTGAGTGAATACATGCTGCACTCCACTTTTCATCTTACTTTCCTCAGAAGAAAGACAGCTATGTCAGCTGGAAGTGATCCACGCATGCCATCCCTCTCTGTATCTCTAGTGCAGGTACTAGCAGCATTGGGCATGCTATAGTATAGCACAGACAGTTTCACATGACTTAGGACATTTCCTCAAAAATCTCATTTTGGGCTGCTGAGAACATCTTGAAAGAAGCTAGTCACAATGTTACCGCCATAAAGGTTATGAACATTGTTAGGACTTAGTAGACTCTGTAGTAAACTAAAAAATAACCCTGTTTATATGTACCTTTTTCTAGTAGGAAAAATCAATCAGAAGGAGAATATTGTATTGAAATGTTGGTGATTTAAAATTTAAATAAAGAAATTTAGTTTCTAGAGATGTTCCTTTTTTTCTCTTTTCCATTTTTTTTTATGATATGGCAAACTTAAAATAAATTAGTAAGCCTGTGCAAATCTACTTCTGCATGAAAACTTAATGGCCAAACAGGAAAAAATAGGAATTTATTATGGATCAGAGGAAGATAATAAAGTGAATACATTAAATGACACTATAGTAAGACATTTAGGAATAATTTGAGTAACAGACTCAATGGCAAATCATTTCCAATTCACAGTCAATTCAAATTAAATGGTCTGACTGCTGATTTGCAATGCTTTGGAATATGTTAATTTATGTTATTACTCCATGGAAAAGCGGCTGTGATTGCAACATTCTGACTACCAATTAAACATTCTCCCAGAGTCATGTAAAGACTCACAGAAAGCAACAATAGCTAAGTACACATATTTTATACTTTACTGTGATAGTCTGTGCAGCAAGAACAGAGATCACTTTCTAGGAGGGAAAAAATAAAAATCTATAAAGCAGTGTTCAGGTATCACAGACCAAAAAAAAAAAAAAAAAAAAAAAAAAAAAAAAAAAAAAAAAAAAAAAAAAAAAAAAAAAAAAAAAAAAAAAAAAAAAAAAAGGAACTTTGTTTTAATCAATACTTTAGGTCAACAAGTAAAGCTGCAAAAGGAAGACAGAAGTAGCTAACTCTGGGTTAACACTTAACACCAGTTAACACTTTGGTGTGATAGGAGTCTTGTAATCACCAATAAGGAGACCAGACCTCCTGGTTTCACCTCACACCTGGATTTCCTGCCGAGGGCCATTGGTCCATGAGTCCATAAAAGTCTAAATGGCCTCAGCTTAACCTCCACATTCTCCAGGAGACTATGGTTGCTCTACAGAGGCATCTTGCAGCCTGGTGGAAGGTCTCCATAAAATCCTTTCACTCATAGTCTCCTCTTCCATGAGAACAGGACAAGTGCATGGAGGTTTATTGCTCAGATGAGGTTAATCCTTGGCTACTTAGAGCTCATTGTGCACATTTGCAGTAGCAGTTTCTGAGTGGCTCTAAGAAGTAACTGTATTTTGGGTCACCTTTGCATCCCTGGAGCTCAATGATTCTGTATTCTACAGCTCTGACAGCTCCTAAAGTAACTTTATTATGTGGCTCTTAGCATGTATGTGTTCTTAGTAGAGGTGTATTTCCTTGCAAGATGTGCAAGAAATATCTGAATATTTAGTCTACCATAATTTCAGTTTGTATTCATGAGTAGTTATTCTTTTTCTTTTCACTGTAAGTTTTTTGTGCTTAAAGTTTCTATTAAAGTAAGAATAGTATGAGGAGTACTAGGACTATCTGTGTTTTATAACTAGCATCAGATCTGTAGTCCTAAACATTACATCTTCAAACAGATTTATTTACATTTTCTCTTGTTGTACAAAATACCAGATTGATAATAACAGCTGTTGTTATCATCATGAATGATGATATTTCATTTGGATTGGATGATAGGTCATTGTCACTTCATTAAAGTCATAGTTTTGGTAACAATCACACCTCTCAAACTAGTTATATATTGATTTCATTCTATTATTTTTCAAAGCACTAAATAGATATAAAACAGAAGGTGGGGTGCTACTAAACTTTGTAGGCACTGCACCAACAGATCTGATCTGGTGTCATATATTCACTATACTATATATAGTGTAGATTAGATATAGTTACTACCTACAGGCACATACCTTAGAGAAATGCAGGCTTTTGCAACCTTAACTAACTTTATCAACTCCTTTTTCATGCTGTGTTTTGTAATCCTTGAATGCAGTGATCAGGATATCAGGCATCACTGTTTTTCTAAATATAGACATACAAGTTTAAACCCCAGTTCAGAAGAAAATATGAAGCATATTAAGTATAAAGTCAATTTTTTCTTGAAAGCTCTAACAAAGGTAAGTCAATCATATCTGCTAGACAACCACTCCAGAATACTCCTCAGTCACAAAATTTGCTCTTAATTGCAATTTTTAGGTCTTCAAGGTCAGAAAAAAAAAACCAAAAAATCCTGGTATGAGTATGAATCGCTTTTCATATTGCATCTATTCAAGTCTTCTCACAACTCCTTCATTAAATATTATATATATATATATATATATATATATTGCTGCTTAATCTTTTACAATAGCTGTATTTCTGTTGTTGGAATTTTTTTCCCTCCTTGAAATATCAGTGTAAGGATGCAATAAAATTTCTGGCAGACTTGTTTGGCATAAAGATGAAACATTTTCCTTCCAATTTTATTTCTCCCAGATATCATATTATACAAGCAGACAGGGAGGGAACTACCTGCAGCTGTGAGTACTCTCTCCAATAACTTCAGCATCCTGAAGGTCACTGTATAA
>VZSG01001155.1:92756-115158 GCA_013398315.1 Nothoprocta pentlandii | reverse complement strand
ATATATATATATATATATATATATATTCTATGTAGCCCTAAAATCATATAAGACTGGAACATAAGAGAAACCTTAGAATCAATGGATCAGTAACTTTATATCTTTATTAAAGATAAGGACAAAAAAATATGATTGAACAAAGCTACACAGAATAATCAATATTGAACTGGGGCATTAGCTGGTGCTTATAGAGAGCATGCCAGATACAAAAATCAAGTTGAATAATATTTCTTCAATATGCACCCATATTTTATTCTTTTGCAATTTAAAAATTATTGGATTGAAGATTGCAATAAGTTGTCTATTAGCTTCTGAAAACTGTTTATTTCCCACTCATTTGACCAATCTGTTTTTTTTTACTCACTTATGCTTTTGGCAACCAAAATATCTCATGACAATAGGTACCACAATTAAATTATGCATTAAGTGAAAAAGTGTTTCCTTTATTTAATTTCAGATCTGTTTGCTGATTTCATTTTTTCCTGATCTTATATTTTAAGAAAGAGAATCATTATTCCATATTAACTCTCTCCATGCCATCTACCATTTTATAGACATGAAAAACATCTATGCCTACACATCCTTTATGAGTATTGTCTTGCTTAATTCTTTCAACTTCTGATCCTTCTTGTTACCTGACTTTGCTGCTTTTCTCAAAAAATCTACACTTTTTTTTTTTTTTTTTCCGTAAGGCTGAATTTACAGTCTAAAAATAAGATACTGGCATACAGAGCTATATTTTAAAGACCAAACAGATATTATTTTTATTTGCATACATCAGCACTAAAATTTGTTTATGACTTTATATTCTAAATATTCATTTTTATCAAATATTTCTGAAAGTCTTGGTGTTCCTTCTATGACAAATACATCAAAAAGCCTATGTCTTACCTACAGTTGTGTGAGTCTAAGAGTAGAGCTTTGTTTTTCTTTCTTTCCCATACAATCCCATATATCTTCTTTTCTGTATTGTATTGTTTCCTGTGATAGAAACCCAATAAACCTCACGGGGAGCAGATCTATCTTCTCTATACCCTTTTAAGTATCTGAAGACAATTACTTTGTCTCCATTTACTACTCTCTTCCAACATAATCACGTCTAATTCATTCGTGGAGCACTGTTTCATGATATTTCTTTCTTGTTGTTCTTGTTTTTTATTTTTATTTTAAGAAAATGTCCCTGTTTATCCGTATTCCAGGTGAGGTCTTGTCAATGATGAGGAAAATGAAAGTGCTACTTAACGTATTATGCAGTGTATTTTCTGATTTATGCCTATAAATGCAGTGACCAGCATCGTAACAGTCAATTATTCTCACCTAGATGCAGATGCATATTTTTTCACTTACTTTTTTCAATTCAACAAGCTCCTTTTAGATTCTAATCTTGTATCTGAGAGTAACTATCTTCACCTTGGAACTAATATATTCTAGTATTCAGATTGTTAATGAAAGTACTGATTCTAAACACGCCACTTAGATCTGTTAGAGGAGTATCTTTTTCAATAATATTTTCAACTCAGATTTCTAAATGTTACATTGCAGTTACTTTTCATTAGACCATACGCCCCTACATTAATCGCTAAAATATAGTAAAGAGTGTTAGAAACTTCACTATAGAAAGTATATGTCATCTAATATTTAATCACTATCCATTGTGTGTTACTTTTCATATTTTTTTCATGTTTTTTTCTCTATCTTCTTTTTAATGAGAGTAGCTTCTCATACCACAGAGCATTGCAAGTACATATGTAAGATATTAGCTTTTGGCATATACAGGAAAACCTCCATAAAAAATCTTGTCTGTCATTGAAAAATTCTCTTCCTAGGAATATACAGTATATTTGTATTTACTGATGAAAGTTAGTATTGTTGAAATTTTAAATATATAATGGTTATTATCATAAGTGCTAAATCATCTTCATCAATATGCTATCAATAATTTTAGATTAACTTATTCAAACCATAATTACACCAATCTGAGTGAAGAATCTTCTTACTCTAATAAACTCCAGCATGATTTTCCATGTCTTCATGCATCCTTTGCATGCAGCCACAGGAAAAGGATTCTTAACCAGAATTAAATGATTGACAACATGAAGAATAATGAGACAAATAATGAAAAATAATCAGAAGTAAAAGATAATCCTCTGGCTATCAGAATCAAAGCAAAGCTCCCTTCTCACCTCAATGCAGCATTCCTCCACAAGGTATATGAATAAAAATCTGAAATATTTTGTATTTTATTACATCAGCACAAAACTTACAATATTCAGAGCATGTAATTCTGTTAATTGTAGAAGTGATATTCAAAAGTGGAAAAAAATGGAAGCCCTAGGGCAGCATGTAAATATGTGTTTCTGAGGAAAATTGCAAATGAGTGTTGATATGCTATGAGAACTACTATGTTATAGCACTCCAGCACATGCACCTTCAATTTTTTTTTTTACTGCTTCTGACAAGAAAGAAGTCAGTTTTATGGATCTACTGCAGGATTTGAGAATTTCTGATATGTGGGAAATGTTGCAAAGTTTACTTTTAAACATAAGAGTTTTCAGAAATATTTAGTATTTGAATTCTTCAGATAGCCTCTGTCTTAAATGCTCTTAAATATATTGCCCTCAAATAACTCCATTGTGACTAAAAATATATTTTATGCAAACATTAGGAGAGTCATTGAGATAAATAGTTGAATAGATGGTACTGCCTTGCTCCAAACCAGTTTGAATACTAAATAAAGAATGTAAGATATTAAAATGAAGTACAACTCACATCCAACAGAAGTCCATAGATGGAAATTTAATCTTACAGAATATTCAAATAATTTAAATAACAAATTTGTAAACCTTATAGTGCCATAGTGGACAATATCATCCCATTGAATTTGGGGTAATTTATGCAAATACATTTTATGTTATTAATTGTGCACCTTCTCAACTGAAGTGCAGCTGTAAGCAGTAATAACTGAAAAAGCCTTACTCTGGTCCATGAAAAAGAGTAAATTTGGTGGCTAAAATTATCTTGTGCATTTAAACAGCCAAATTCTTTATGCAATCAAGATAATTTTGCAAACATTTTGAGAATCAATCCCATATGTCCTTTAGCTTTTCACCAATTCAAGAATAACACATAGAAATGGACTTGCTCCAGCCAATGAGAGGACAGAGCAACTGAACAGCTATTGATGCATACCTGTATAGATTTTTCCTTAGCTATGCGTTTCTCTGCACACTGGTTGGTTGTGTTTATCTGATTTGCATAATCACCATACAGTTATTTCTCAATAGTTCAGTCTGTTCAAGCTGTTTACCAGCAACAAAGATGCAGCCTCAGCTTCTCATTCTCTCCAACTGATGTAGAAAAACTGTAAAACTTATAGGGAATAATAGCATAAAATATTCAAAAAAAATCAAAGAAAATGGAGCTGTCAGTTGAAAGGAAAACAGAATTAAAGAAGTTGATTCACTGGATTATTCTTATTTCCATAAACATACTTCCCCATCCTAATCTTTATCTTGCTCAAGCAGGTCAACAAGGTTCTTGTCCTCACATATATTGTAACACTTCTATCTACTTCTCTCTAGCTTCATATGGGGAGTCCCATTCCATCTCTCTCTGTTTAGTAACCTATGTGGTTATTCTGAGGAAAGAAGAGCCAGGTAGTTGAATGGAGGATGAAAAAAAAAAAATGGGGCTAAGAAATGGAAATAGGAAAGCAGGGTGGATTTAGAAAAGTGAAAGTTTAGAGAAAAATAGCAGATGTACAACAAGGATATAAAAGTTCCTCTAGGTTTTTTACTACAATTATGATTTTATCCATCATTTATCTTTCTATATATCTTCATCCATTTTCTTAGTACCTTTCCATTTGCGACAATTTCATTGTTACTTTAAAATATTCTTGTATAATTCCTCTTTTTAAATGTATATTTGATATTAATCTCCATTATTTTCATTTTTTAAGAGTAGAAGGGATCATTGAATCCTTAGTATATTCTTTCTTCTGCCAGAAAGCTTTATTTTATCTAGGAAAATTGCATTGTCAAAGGATTTTTATCTTCTTCAGTCTTTGGGAGACAAATCTATGACTTTGATTTTTTTTTTTTTGAGGCCAAAAATTACCTTAAATATAAATATATATTGCCCTTGAGAGATCAAAAAATAAGTGGGAAAGGTTGAGATTTTCCTTGCTACAGGTATTCAGAAACTGTCTAAAATTATAGTGTTAATATTGTTTGATCCAAAGCAATTGGTACATTTGTTCTGCAACTAGCAGAAAAGCAGGAATTTCAGAGTAAGAAAATGAAATCAAAGTGTGAAGTTGGGAAGAGGTTTGTTGGTATCACTTATCACAAGTGTATTCAGTTTACTATGGAAAAGAACGCCAGTAAATTGTCTCTGGTTTAGCTTCTCAGTAAACTTACAGAAATCTTGAATTAAGTTGCTTCATCATTGCTGCTCTAGACCTTCTGCTATAGAGGACTTGTGTTAGTCCCTCCTATTTCAACAGGTCTTAAAATCTGATTCATGATGCTTCTATAGCTCCTCATTCCTTCTTACACTATTTATGACAACAAAGCCCATGTAAACCTTAAATAGTTAACTGAATATGCACCTTCCACAACACCTCATTTAACTAATTATTATTTCTGTGACTGATTCATTTTGGTGATGGTTGCTGTTATAAGAATTTAAACAATTATGCTTCAAATTTCCTGAGTTTGGCAATTTTCCTTTTTCTTTGTGATTCTTCACAAATATTGAACTATAATTCTTGTGAGAATACTTCCCTAGACCATTCAGACATATAATTTATTTCATAAAGATCATTGTTCATGTTGTCCAAAAGCAGCATTTCATTTTTGCTGTTGTTTCTTTTACTTGAAAAAAGAAAAAGGAAAAGAAAACAGAAAAGGAATAGAAACAAAAGGAAAAGAAGTAGCATCAACTTTGTAAGATTCAGATCTCGCTGAAGAACTTATATGGGTCACTCCTTTCACCCCTGGATTGAACCTTGTACCTTCTCTCTCTAGTGCCACAAGTATTTACCATCTTACTGATCTTTTGATAGCAAAGTATTTATTACTTATTTACTTTTCATTCTTTCCACAGGAATTCGTGTCTGTTGAATGTATGAGTTAATTTATTCTTTTGATCTACACAATAATACTTTGTGAACTAGTTTGGGAAAAAAGTTTCAATAGTATTTTCATATGCAATGGGGAATAACTCCAATTTTTTTTATTATTCTTAGACTTGTCAATTATTTAATTAACATCTTTCTCTGGCAGTGCAGTCTTAATCCCCTTCATCTTCCATCTGTTCTAGAAACTATGTGCAATGGATGTCATACTTAAAATCTTCAGTGAATTACTCTGTTTCTCAGAAAATCTTACATGTAAAATTATTACCACTTGGTTTGAATAGTAACTTTCTGACCTACATATTTTAGTTCAAACTCAGAGAGAAAAATATACTCTGCACAATTTTTATTAACTATTATGACATAGAGAGAAGCATAAGATCTTGCTTACATGTAGGAAGTATATCAACTACCTAACATGGAAGTTAAATTATCTCAATTTTTGGTTTTATTCTTGGTGTTTCTGCTTTATTTCTCTGTAAGCTGCTTCTCTATTGTCTAGGGTTATTATTAGCTATTCTCCTAAAGCTGCTGTTCAGTGTTTGCTTATATGGGTGACTACAGTCCAAATCAATTTCTCTTAAAATCCTGTTTAACTGAGGAACGTGTTCACTGTACAGTTATTATAAAATCCTTTGGGAGAGACAGGTCTTACCAGAGAATTGTTAAGATATTTGCTGATATTATGTCATCTAGAGACACATATCTTACTCTATTGACAATATAAGGCAACAGGGCGTTATAGTACAATATAGCACAGGGCAACCTGTGATTTAACCTAACTTAAGCCTTGTTAAACTTGTAACACTTTAGATGGCAAACATCTGAGTCTGCAGAATTTTAGATAGAGCATAAAACATTTTAGATAGAGCATAAAACATGCTCTATCACTAGGTTCCTTACTGTCTCCAAATCCTCTATCTGTTTTTTTTGAAGCAGAAGAAAATTGGAGATATAAAAATGAATAAATGTATAATATACAAAGTATAATTAAAATCTTACAGACATTCAAAATGAATCAACATCTATAAATGAAGATAGAAAAAAGTGTGCATATGACTTAATTTCTTACCTGTCTAAAGTTATGGATGAACTATAGCTTTAGTTGCATAGTGGCATATAGCATTTTGTCATATACGGCTTTCTCATTTTTCCTACTTTAAGTCATTTTCATATATATTTTTCTAATTTCTTCTTCATAAGTAAAGTTACAAAAAAAAATCTTGTCTGTTCTTTTAGAAAAATTAACATTTTAACCTTTTTTTCTTTCATTTCAGCCTTTACTTGCTCTAAATATCCAGTAATTCTAAAAGAATGTGTATTTCAGTTCACTGCTTAAGATATCTATAATTAAAGGTCTACGAGTAAGCATCTACACATTTGTACATGAACTTCTTTTCTAACCTCTCATGTAGGAGGGTTGATTCAACTGCTAGAACATAAAAGACTAGCAATGTTCTGATTGCTATTCTGAATATATACATCTCTCTCTTAGGTCCTTAGTCTTTATAAGGAATGGAGTGCTCCCTCAGCAAGTTCGCTGATGATACCAAACTGGGAGGAGTAGCTGATAGCCCTGAGGGCTGTGCTGCCATCCAGAGGGACCTGGACAGACTGGACGACTGGGTGGTGAGAAACCTCATGAAGTTCAACAAGGGCAAGTGCAGGGTCCTGCACTTGGGGAGGAATAACCCCGGACACCAGTACAGATTAGGGGTGGACCAGCTGGAGAGCAGCCCCACAGAGAGGGACATCGGTATCATGGTGGATGACAAGAGTGTGAATCAGTTCTCACCACAAGGTTGTATTGCTATACACTGAGCACTGAGACATCCTGGAGTGTATTGTGTAGCTTCAGCTACCATGACAGAAGGACATTCTTACAGCTCACATCATGTGTAACAACTCTGCACAGATATCTTAAATATGGCATGGAATGTCAAATTCCATCAGCAGCCATGTATCATCTATACAATGTATCTATGTTAAATTCATGGATCCTGTTAAGTTGGCCTCCATCGGCTGCTTCAGAAGGGCAGGGGCATTCATGAGGCCTTGCATCATATTTATCATGATCATGAAAGAGTATTAGATGCCATTGTGTAGTCACCTTCATTCAGGCAACTGATTTCCACACCACTGGGTGCCTCCAAAATGGAGCTGAATTAAACACTCCTTTTTTTTTTTCTTTTTTTTTTTTTCCTTTTTTTCTAAGAGGGAAAGACTTTTTTTTTTTTTTTTTCACTTTGATATTACCAGATCATATTCTTTCAAAATATATTTGAACTGGGTTTTTTTAAAAACTATCACAAAAGAAACTATTTCTTGATAATTGAGTGTTACAAAAGAATTTGTGACAAACTCTATTTGTTCCGTTCATGAACTAATTTGTCTAATCCCCTCTGACACTTATGTTTCCTCCTTTAACACTTCTTTTTAATTATTTTATCTCACATTGTCTTTTTCTGCTCAGTCATTATGGCATTCCAGATAATATTAGTCTATTTTTATTTCCCATAGTCATTTAAAATATATACTCCATGAAATGCAGACATGTTCAAAACTATGGAGATTATCTGGATTTTTAATTTGCACTTTTTCAGTATTATAATTTAAATGACAAATTCTTCATCTTAACAGAATTCTTGGAGCTTCTCTATTTATTATTTTATCTTGTAATTAACTTTTCAATATAACATTTGTTCTCTCAGTTATTCTTGATTATACAGATTTTGAGTTGTGTCCTTATGAAACTTTATTAAAAAACAATGTCTTTTCATCAGGTAATTTGTAGCTGAGGAATAAACCTAAGCATTTCTGTTAATTTTATAAAATCACTGGATTAAATTAAATGTTTTCTTCTTATTTACCTCATTCCTTCCAATCAAGTTTCTTGATTGTTGCTTTTAATAGACATGCTTTTAATGTTGCTGCATCTAAGAGTGTGCACCTGCTCTCATGCTGTGCTGAGGACAGATACAAAAGGCATGTGGGCCAAGACATGCTTGCAGAAAGAGTACTTCTAGAGCCTCACATTTCAGATTCTTCTAAGTAGCTTTTTTTCCCCACTGTCTTTAGAGCAAACTCTTATTCATCCTGCCTGTTTCCTATCCTGGGGTGATTTTATTTCGTAACAGATAAGGACAATAGCTAAAACAGTAGCATATTTCCAGTAGCAGAACTTCAACTACTTAAGGTTTTGAAAATGATTTTATCATTGGTTATGGCATCTATTAAGCAAGATAGATGCTAGAGGAAATCTAATCAAGGCATGAACTGTCGTCCCAAAATGGTATAGTTTAAACTCCTAAAACTGTGTAACCTCACTAACTAATTTCAGAGGGTTGACACATGTATTAACATAGTCCCAAGATTACATCACCTCATTATATGGGACTGCTGTCTTCAACGTCTCTACTTACAGGTTGCTCTGAATGACCCATGTATCACTTTATGCCTCATTCTAATGAAACCTCTGCCTAAAACAGCAGGAGTCTCTGTGGAATGGAGAGGTAATTTTGATTCTGATGTATGTTTGAGTGGAAACTCAGATAAAAGAAAGAATGAAAAATGAGCTGTTCCTAACAAGCTGGACATTCTGAAGTGGAAGCCATAATGTCACTAAACTAGCTGTATTTTTTGTTTCCTTGCAGTTTTTGATCTCCCTGTCTTCTAAAACATTTTAATAACTTTTTTTTTTCTTAAATACACACACACAAATTCAATTGTGTAGCTTAAATCAAGCAGTATTCAAAATTTAAAAAAAAAAGCCTTTCAAAAGTAAAAGTAAAAGAATATTACATATTTCAACATAGTCAAATAAAATAGGAAGACAAAGAAAACACACACACTTCCCTTCTTCCTTAAGTATTGCACAAAGCTTTTTGAGAAACAGAAAGAAGGGCCACTGCAAAAGGAAATTAAGCTGCAAGAAAAGTAAGTATAAAACATATCCTACTTAAAAAAAAAAAAAAAAAGATAAATCAGAATGCCCACTTTAAGCAATATTCTTCACATTATTATGGATTTGCAAGCATATTGTTACAAAACTGGGTCATGCTCCTTAAATAAAAAAAAAAAAAAAAAAAAAAAATAAAAAAAAAATAAAAAAAAAAAAAAAAAAAAAAAAAAAAAAAAAAAAGTATAGCTGAATATTGTAACTAGGAAAAATGTAGAAAATTATAGCATAAAATATATCAGCTATCATGAAAGAAAGCAGGACAGTTATCCTTAATTTATACTTCTGACTAAAATGTTTATAAACAATATAGACCAGGAATTACAGGACTCTTCAGAACACAACTGTATTTCACTAAAGCACTAAAGTATAGAAACTTGACTTTTCACACCTCTAAAAACAGGCAGCTCTTGTCCAGAAATTAAAAGAATTTTCTCCACACTCATATCTCTGCCTTATTTTATGGTACTTATTTATTTTGTCATGTCATGAATATTATAATACCTATCTTTTTAAGAAATTGCTGAGTAATTTTCATTTAAACAATATATATATATATATATATATTTTGCCAGAGTATTTGTGTTGGTTTCGCACACTGTTCATAAGAAAGAAATACTCTCTTCCACATTTTTCAGTTCCCTATCTTCTGATCAGACAATAGTCTATAAGGCCAGGAGTGCATGTAAGATAAGTTGTTTATATATATACATATCTAATGTATAATAATATATATATATTGTAATGTTCTTCTATTAATACTATTTCTTAACTTGGTTCTTAATATTTGGTTAGGAGTTTCCTTGTTCTAACAGGAGGTTGCTTTTATAAATTCTGTGTCAAATTATGTGTCTTTACAGGTACAATGAATCTTTTATTCAAAAATTCTGAGTAAAAATTCTAAATTGAAATATTATGGAAATTTGCTGTATTTATCCCTATTCTTATATTGACAACTCCATTTTATCCCTTAGGTTATCTATTCTGCTATAGTAAAGGAAATCAACGGATGATTTTTCAAAATATATTCCTCCTAATCCATGCCCTGACTTTCTTTTGAGCTCTCTAATTTTCTCCTTCTAAGGCAATCTAAATTCCAAAAGAGGCTTGTCCTGACAAATAAAAGCAGCCTGCAATGGCAACAGGCACAAGCTGCTGCCCCTTTTTAATTTAACAACTAAGATAGAGTCAAAGCATTTCCTCTCTATCGCTATATTGAAACTGTCTCAAAGGAATTAAAAGTATAAAGCTTTGTTTATTAAAAGCAAAACATTACATAATAGAAGCAGAGAACTAAAAGAAATCTGACAGAGATAACAAAAACAGCCATCAGAAATTGGTGTTACAGCATATACAACACTGAAATCTTAGCAAAATACTATTATCTTTTAAGAAACGGGTTTTCTTTAAGATACATATGTGAACTTTCTGTTTGAAAAATGTAGTTAAAATAATCAGCTTTGTCAATACAAGTTTAAATTTGGACATGAAATAGTTTTCTAACTGATAAAAAATATAAGCATAAACTTTCCCCTTTTAAGATATGATAAATAATATTTTTCATGAATGCTATATTTGAAAATCCTCTTATCAATTAGCAATCTAAAACCCAGAAAACATCAAACAAATGCACCTCTAAAAGTGTTTAAAATTAAAATTAAACTGTTAGAGTTTGGAGTATGATGATAACTATTATACTGGGCAATATTGTAAGTCTGTCAGGAGAGTGGTTCAAATATCATCCCTACAAATTTAATTTCTTTTGGAATAGCAATTAAGTTAAAAAATACATATATAGTTATTTAAATAGATTAAAAGAGAGAAACACTCCTAACTTCAGAATGATGGAAGTAGATAAGTACTGAGATAGATGTTTATATTAGTATTATTATATTATTAAAGCACAATTTCATAATCTGCAAGTACTACTTTTTCAGTACACCCACAAATCCATGGGCCCTGAGCCAGGGTGTTGCGGGAGCTAGCGGATGTCATAGCCAAGCCACTCACCATCATCTTCGGAAGGTCCTGGAGAATGGGGGAGGGGCCAGAGGACTGGAAGAAAGCCAACATCACTCCAATCTTCAAAAAGGGCAAGAAAGAGGACCCAGGCAACTACAGGCTGATGAGCCTCACCTCCACCCCCAGAAAAGTGATGGAACAGCTCATCCTGGCTGCTGTCTCCAGACACATGGAGGAGAAGAAGGTGCTCAGGAGTAGCCAGCATGGATTCACCAAGGGGAAATCATGCTTGACTCAGGTGATCGCCTTCTATGATGGAGTGACTAGCTGGATAGATGAGGGCAGAGTGGTGGATGTCATCTATCTGGATTTCAGCAAGGCTTTTGACACCGTCCCTCACAGCATCCTCCTGGGCAAGCTCCAAAGGTGTGGGATAGATGAGCAGACGGGGAAGTGGATTAGGAACTGGCTCAATGACAGGGTGCAGAGAGTGGTAGTCAGTGGCGCGGAGACCTGTTGGAGACCAGTTGGAGACCTGTAGTTAGCGGTATCCCCCAGGGGTCAGTCCTTGGTCCGGTCCTGTTCAACTTATTCATTAATGACCTGGATGAAGGCATGGAGTGCTCCCTCAGCAAGTTTGCTGATGATACCAAACTGGGAGGAGTAGCTGATAGCCCTGAGGGCTGTGCTGCCATCCAGAGGGGCCTGGACAGACTGGACGACTGGGCGGTTAGAAACCTCATGAAGTTCAACAAGGGCAAGTGCAGGGTCCTGCACTTGGGGAGGAATAACCCCGGATACCAGTACAGATTAGGAGTTTGACCTTCTGGAGAGCAGCCCCACAGAGAGGGACCTCGGTGTCGTGGTGGATGACGAGATGACCATGAGGAAGCAGTGTGCCCTCGTGGCCAAGAGGGCCAATGGTATCCTGGGGTGCATTAAGAAGAGTGTCTCCAGCAGGTCGAGAGAGGTGATTGTCCCCCTCTACACAGCCCTGGTAAGGCCACATCTGGAGTACTGTGCCCAGTTTTGGGCTCCCCAGTACAAGAGGGATGTGGAGCTGCTGGAGAGAGTTCGATGCAGGGCTATGAGAATGATCAGGGGCCTGGAACATCTGCCATATGAGCAAAGGCTGAGGGAGCTGGGACTGTTCAGTCTGGAGAAGAGATGGCTGAGGGGGGACCTGATCAGTGTCTATAAATACCTGAAGGGAGGCAGTGAGGAGGAGGGGACCGGCCTCTTTTCAGTGGTGGGCAGCGATAGGACTAGAGGAAACGGCCACAAGCTGAGGCACCAAAAGTTACACAGGAACTTAAGAAAATACTTCTTCGACAGTGAGAGTGAGAGAGCCCTGGAACAGGCTGCCCAAAGAGGTTGTGGAGTCTCCTTCTTTGGAGATCTTTAAAACCCTCTTCAATGCAGCCCTGTGCCATGCGCTCTAGGTGACTCTGCGTGAGCAGGGGGGTTGGACTAGATGACCTCTGAGGTCCCTTCCAACCTTAAGCATTCTATGATTCTATGGTGTCTTTTACCGAATTATACAGAGTTTTTCAGAGAGAGAAAAAATACACACATGCACAAATAATATATTTATGACAAAGTAACCAGAACCATCTCTCATGAGCTACTTTCTAAATATTTAGAAGATATATTTTCAGTAATTCCCTATGCTTTTAAGATAAAAACATTGAAATGTATTTTATATAACCTAAAATTTCCATAAGGTTTGCATACCTCTTCCACTCTTATCTAATGCCTATATGCTTACTGCAGTATGCAAAACACCTGCCTTGCTAGTGGCAGTTATGCTCAAAAATGGGACATCCTTATTTTTGGCATTATGGATATAATGAATAATTTTTTTTATAAATAACAATTTACCTACTTTAAAAAGGTCTGTAGCAATCCAAATTTGCTCATTCTCCCTATATATTTCTTGTTCACAATTGTTTTCATAGCAGATCATGTAGGAAGAGGTTTACTTATATACTTTTAATATGGTAGCTTATATAGGATTAGAAAGTATCAAACCTACTTTGTACATTGAAATATTTATACAGTGAATTTATATTTTTGTACAATTAAGAATCCCTGTACAAAAGATCAAAAGGCCACAACTGTAAATATCTTCTTTTACCCAAGAGAACATACGCATTATAAAATTACATTGAAATTTTCTCCCCTGCAGATTTGACACCATCTAAGGCATCTGTGTTAACAATAAATAAAAAATTATCTATTTGTGAGGTTTACCTGAGACTATTTAACCTATCAAACTCCTGTAAAGTGAGTTTTACTTCCTCCTTCTTCATCTTTTTTTTAGTCCTTCCTGGAGAACAAATCAAAAGGAACCTATACTTGCTATTTATGAAGCAACTCAGGATAATTGTTCTAATGATACTTCACAAATAGTGAAGAACTAAAGAAGAAGGAAGTATTCTTTGTCATACAGCTTTCCTCGTTCAGAACCTGATGCTTTTTAAGCAGCTCAGAGATCAGTTGAAGAAGTTGTTAACATACATCTTTTTAACATCTTGTTAATAACAACAACATATACCATCTTTTTAAAAGCATGTTTGGAAAAAAAATGAGGATAAATATTTTTAAACTTGAGATTTGATATTAATTTCTAAAATTCTTATACAAAGAAATGTAAATGAGTTGGTAATTGTTTAGCAAATAAAGTGGACATTCTGTGCTGACTGAAATAAAATCTAAAGAAGTTCATAGCCATTTTGAGATGAGTTGATTTTATGACTTTATTTAAACTGGAGTTTGTCCTACCATACCTTAGGAAAGTTGCACTTGTCATCTTTCAGTAAATCATTTGAGTTCTCTTCACAGGAGATTTTGGTAGGTGAGTCAACCTGGGTGTTCCATGAAGTAGGATGACTCCATTGTCTTGGCTTGTACAAATCCAACAATATCTGTAAGAAAGAAAAAAGTAGAGTAAGTTCTCATTTGTAGTATGAAAATTAGAGAGCAATGGAAAAGACTGCTTCCTATTTTGCACACATATGCATGCATACGTATACATACACATGAATATATGGAAATCAGAAGACACTGAAGATGTGGGAAATGTGATAGCAAAGATCTCAATTAAAGAACATTTAATCAAAATGTTATTAACCAAAAAATCAAATATTATTAATAAAAAAAAAGCCCTGTCAGTGAGTAAACCAAAATGTAATCTCTACGTGATTTAGAAAAGTCTCCTATTCAGATAACAACATGACTATTATCATAGCTTGAATAGAATTTGTATTTTGTTAAATTTAAAAAGAAACCTTGCTGCATTTTTGGAGGATTACTTGTTTATACCTAAAGTATATTAAACAAATGAATCATTAGTCAATTCTCTGCAAATGTTATCTGGGAGTGAGGGTTCTGATATACTGTCAAAGTATATTTATCATATGACACTATTACAATAAAAGAAATACTGATTTTCATGTGGGCAGAGACAGTTCCATAGTTTTAGAGAAAAATAAGTTGACAGCTGTTTATTTTTCATAGAAATATACTTGGACAAATATTCAAAAAAAAAAAAAAAACAAACTTTGATTTTTAAACTGAATATTTAAGTCTCCAAGCTGTATCCAGCTGTCTAAGCCATGGCTTTAATCTGAACTCCTATGGAAATTCTGTACAGTGTTAATGTAAAAATAAAATTATTTAACTTTCTCTTTTTTTTTTTATTATTGGACTTTAAAAAGACATGTTTTAGCAAATTTATGCACTCCCAAAATAATATCAGAATATCCCTTCCTTTGGTATATAAAAATAAGATTGTGAATAAATAGTATTCAGTTTGGATGGAGGAACAATTCAGTTGGTCTCTTTGAATATCGCTTATTAGATGCTACATTAGAAGTTTGTTGAAGAGTGAGGCATTGATTTCAGATTTGTGAGTGTCATTTTACTGCTTTAACTGCAAGAGTTTTTGTGAGGAAAGGGGCTTTCATTTTTGTTTTTCATTAACACAGATGTATTATTTATTGATTAGTTTGTAGCTATTTTGAGTATGATGGACTTGGGATTTCTGGAGCATCTAAGCAAGGGTCATTCCTGAAATGATTATTCATAGAATCATAGAATGCTTAAGATTGGAAGGGACCTCAGGAGTCATCTAGTCCAACCCCCCTGCTCACTCAGGGTCACCTAGAGCACATGGCCCAGGGCTGCATCCAAGGGGGTTTTAAAGATCTCCAAAGAAGTAGACTCCACAACCTCTTTGGGCAGCCTGTTCCAGTCTGTCACCCTCACTATGATCACTTAAAGAATTCTTGTTTCATGGCTGACCCTGGCTTTAGTGTATATTTTTGACTGGTTTATGCCTGAAACAAGTATAACCTTGGATTTTTTGAAAGGACGTTATGCTCTTTATTGAAAATAATTTTCTTGCTTTTGTACTTTTATTATAGTTATAGGAACTGTAAACTATTTGATTCATTTCTTTTACCTCATGAATAGAAAATTACTCTTACTCCATCCTTTTTCCCTTCCTTAATTATTTATGAATGTATAAAAGTCAACAACTGATATTAGGCCTCTAAATTGACACGAAATATATTTTGTAAGTAGACGTAGAGTCAAATTCTTGTTCTCTAGTGCAGAACTAGAACATGTTATGAAAAAATACATAAGGCAGGTTCTGTAAAACTGCTTCCTCTTCAGACTCATAGAAATCAAATATTGCCTTCTGCTAGATTGAGTTTTGCTCCATCTGAATTTGAAAAGTGGTTTGATCTATGTAGGCGCACAGACAGATTCATTCAAACCATCTTCATACATTTGATTTATTTGTTTCATCTTTAAATATTTATAATAGTGACATTTGTATTTGTCTTTCTTTCTGGATCCCCTTTATGGTCAAGAAAGAACAATAGGCACTTCCAACACATGATTAATGTGATGGTGGTTAAGTGTCTATGATGGGGTGAATCATTCCCTTAGAACTGCCTTTTGTAAATGGTACCTGATTATAAAGACAGTCCAAACATCTAAATCAGAGGTTAAAACCTGTACCACAGATGCCTGCATTTGATTTGATTTGAATCCTGGCAGGAAGTCTATACTGTTGTCAGTATACATAAGCTGTAAACAATAATTCCTTAATTAATTTCAGCCATGACTAACCAGCATTACCTCAGGTGCAGCTGGGTAGTAAGTACAAGTCAGGGATCACTGCTAGGAAGCAACTTAATATAAGCAAACTATTCTGGAGGTTAAAAGGTTTAATAGAGGGACTATGTGTCCTGTATCAACTGGCTTCAGTGCCAGAAAGTAATCATGGGCATGTTTAATATATAAGATATAGACCCTGTAGTCTCCACTGTTGCTAACTGTAAGGAGCGATTCAATCAGAAATCATATTTTACTCTATTGACATCAATATTTCAATTTTTCATGCCACAATCAACACTGGCAGGCATAGACACACATTCTATGGTCACCAGTAAGAATCACCAGTAAGATCACTCATTCTGAATCTCCATTTAAAACTCCATTTAGACCAGCGACTCTGTCTCATTTGGCCAGGGATGGACACTTAAGAAGATGAGTACAAAGCAGAAAGATCTTTCATTTAGTGTGTATATATATATATATATATATATGTCATATATATATCATATCATATATATTCTATATCATATATATATATCATATATATTCTATATCATATATATTCTAGCTGTGAGTGTTTTAAGGATGGCTGAACTCTCAAAGCTTTAATTGAAATTGCATACATATTTACAAGGATAATTAAGCATCCATATCTCCTAACCTTGATCCAGTCAATATATCCTTTACTTTAGGGACACTGAAAAGGTGAATTATACTTTCATTCTGCAGGATCTTCAGATCTGTCTGTAACAGAAATATACTAAGTACATTAACAATTTTCAATGCAGATGAACAGGACTAAGTTACCTCAACAATGCACACTAGAAATGTTGGATACCGAAGCAGTTTCTATTGCCACAAAGAACAAAAGTAAGGTGTAGCATATGATTTCTTTTTCTGAAAATAAGAGAATATATGAAAATATCACATGTATCTTCCCTATGACCTAGGCTGTATGCTAGGCACTATTTTCTATTTATAGGTACCCTGAATTTCAATCACAATATCAGCTACCTGCTGAATCTGACTACCTATCTAATTTCATGTTGAACCAGCTGACTGCCTTTTCTCTAAGAAACATTTTCTTAGTCTTATTGTCACTGACCTCGCAAAAGTTAGTCATAAATCTTTTTCTGAGCAAGGGTGCCAATAATTTAAGAGCTTTGCCAATAAGCAATGCTATATTTCTTAGCTGATAACTAAACCATCATGAACAGTAATATCTTTCTAGGAAGTATTTAGATAGGGTTGTGTAAATCTGACAAGGTAGTGAATAAATTTTCTTTTTTGTTGTTGGTGTTATATCTGTGTTTGAAGGACTATTTCTTTTATTGATGTTCTCACAGTCATGTTTTTTGTTACTGATGAATTCGTATTACCAAGTGATAATATCTGCTTCAATGAACTTTAAGTGAATTAGAACCAATTCCCTTTTATAGGCAGGCCAGCTTGATTAAAAAGAATGAAAATCAAACCTTTTGCAATTTGAAATGTGATATTATTTCTTTCATTTTTCATGGAATCTGTGTATCATTATCTAAGATAAAATACATGTTTTGAAAATGAAATTATAAATTCATTTTCTTAAGCTGATTCGACTCCATCTGAGCCCTTTGTTTCACCTTGTCACTGCGACTAAGTGGAGCAGATATAAAAAAAATGAACACAAATATAACATTTGTTTCCATTTAAAATATTTCTGCCTGCTGAAAATTGGACATTTTGAAACTCATTGATTAGTTACAAATCAAAAATCATCTATCTTTTTTTTTTTGTTGGAAGATTAATCTTAGTGTTCTTAGATGGTGATTTTGCTGAACAGTCTGATATCAGTATTGGTAAAATAATAACAAATTTTAAACCATCAAAGGCAAGTCTGAACTAAATATTTTTTTTTAACATTGTGGGGATTTTGAGTATTTGCGGACTAAAGTGGGAGGAAAAAAATGAAATGTATTATATTTCAATAATGTCCTTAAAGGTTGTCAAATATCTCAACTTTTAATGTGAAAATTATTTTTTCCCATTAGCCAATAGAAAGAATAGCATCCTTTGAACCTCGTAAGAAAAATAAACACATATTGAAAACACATATGAGACCATGTTTTTTACAACCACTTAATGTTTCAAAGGCACTAGATATTGCTATGATTTATCTCTATCTGTCTCTGTCTATGCATCTATCTTCTGCTTTCAATTATGATAACGTAAGTTTGAAATATGAACATGAACATACTCTCCTTAGAAAAGATACTCTAAAGTATAATTGTAGCTGAGACCAGATTATGAGTCGATATTCTTTTCAATTCTGTCACAAATCCTGGAGGGATGCATTAAGCTACAATTCAAACTACTGTGAAGACTGGCTATTTTCAAAAAGAGAACTAAGAGAAGTGAAAAGAAACAGAGCCTGACCCTGGCAGCCCTGTTTTGATTAAATAAAAATGTGTGATTTCAATATTACACAAGCTAAGATTCACAAAGTTAAAGACCAGATTTGAAGGATAAATAACTTATTCAATTTACTGGAAACATAAGGATATTACTATATGTTAGATCCTGTGCCATTAATGTGTAGAATACATATAAGATATATTTTCTGTATTCCTTAAAAAGTATGATCTATAGTGATATGCAGATAAAAGAACATTTTCTCCCTTATGTATGTATCAACAATTTAAACTACTCTCACAATTAGAGAGACAGTTCCTATCCAAACTGCTACAATAAAGTATTTTGGCCTTCAGTTGTCTTTATTCATATGATCTATTCAAAGAGGCTGACCAAATTCTAAATATTGTTATTCAGCCAAACAGTTTCAGATATGCAAGAGCCATTCCTTTCCCCCTCCTCTTCATCTCTTTCAAGGTTAACTATCTGAATACAGTATAAAATAAGAGGTTGATTCACAGGCACTAACCTTCTGTACTAGTCATACAGAGCATATATCAAAAAGAACAGCAACCATTCTGGCAGATTTCTGTACTTTTAAAAGGATCCCAGATTTCATCAGTGCTGCAGCTCTGGAATAGTGTAAAGAATTAGAACAATAAGGCCGTAAATTCAGGAAGCTACTGGATTTTGTCTTTAGGAAATTCTGGATGGGAAGAAAATTCTTTATCCAAATGAACAGGTGTCTTGCTGTGTCTTGCTAATGTATTCCCTTTTTTTTTTTTTTTTTTTTTTTTTTTTTTTTTTTTTTTTTTTTTTTTTTTTTTTTTTTTTGGTAAAGTGCTGCTGTTGGTCTGCCTGAAAAGGATATAAGGTGCTTTAACATAACCGCTACTTTATACAAGTCTCTTTTCCTTTTATGTTCAAAATGGAGATTATTTTAAAGTACCATTTTCCATATTCATCAAGCTGACATCTGTTTCTATGGAAACAAGAAAAAAAAATAATAGTTCTAGGAACTTCAACTTAGTGACTAAATCTAAAAGAATTCCACTTTGAAAGAGAAGCACAATCTGAATTATCCCTGTAAAAGGCAAAAAAAAATTTTTTTTTTGAAAAAGAGGAAGAAACACTTTCAATGTGACATTGCAGAGTTCATTGACAGTTGCTTTTCACCTAGAATGATTTAAAAAAAAATCCGTGGAATGTTTCTAGTGCAAATTTTATATATACATATATACATATACACAAGCACGTAAACTTGAATTGCAAACAAATTTCTAATTTTCACAGAATCACAGAATAACAGAATGGTTGAGGTTGAAAGGGACCTCTAGAGATCATCCAATCCAACCTCCCTGCTCCAGTAGGGACACCCAGAGCACATGGTACAGGGTGGCATCCAGGCAGTTTTTGAAGACCTCCTGAGAAGGAGACTCCACAACCTCCCTGGGCAGCCTGTTCCAGGGCCCTGTCACCTTCACAGGAAAGAAGTTCCCCCTCACATGGAGATGGAACTTCCTGTGTTGCAGCTTGCACCTATTACCACTTGTCCTGTCACTGACCACCTCTGAGAAGAGTTTGGCCCCTTCCTCCCTACATTCTCCCTTCATGAACTTATACATGTTAATCAGATCTCCTCTCAGCCTTCTCTTCTCCAAGCTAAACAAGCCCAACTCATCCTTCATCCTCCAAGATGAACTCATTTTCATCCTTCAGAAAATCAGTTAGCTAGTTATAATAGGGAAAAGGACTGAAACTCACCTTTACTAGCGCAGTGAACAAGCAAATGTAAAATGAAGATTTTTAAATGAAATTTCAACATTTCTCAAATTAGGAAGAAGTGTTTGTAATTTTCATAACCCATAAGATAGAATAAAAATGTGGTCTCACTCAAAAAAAGTCTCATGAGAGAAAGAGCTAAGTTTTTGTTTTGGGGAAATACATAGTAAAATTTATTATGTTTGAGGAGTAAGTTTATTTTATTTTCTATACTGATTTGTATTTCAGTGCATTAAGGGTACATGAATCAATATATTTGGCTGGTTTTTTTTTCGCTAGTTAAAGATTAATTTTCAAATACCACCTTACTGATCTAAAATTCATGGAGATCATTGGAAAATATGAACTAATTTCAGGCAATTGTGTTTGAACCTCTGGCAAGATTAACTCCTTCAAGTGATAAACTAAATTACCCTGGACAAACATTGTTTTGCTGCTATCTGCTTTCATATGTGATTTAATAGAATGCAAGCAACAAATTGATACTTTAAGGAAGAAGTCATTTAAAAAAGAGTGGCTTCAAATAAACTTATTCAACATATTAAAAAAAATGTTTTATTACAATCATAGGAAAATCTATTTTAAAACTTATGTTTTGCAAAAGTCTAATCTCTTTGTCAACTATGTCTTTAACAGTATATACTATATACAAATGTATGAAACAGTAACTATGTTATATATAGAATTTAGGTTCGTACTGACTGGCAGAAGAGATTCAAAACAGATGTGCATGATTAAGAGCCCATCTGTGCATCCCGTGAATGGATTAGACTAGGATTTTTGGGTTTTTTTCGACTGTAATTGCATAACACTTTAATTGTGGAAAGAATCAATACTGGTCTGAGTTAAATTAATAGTTTCTAAGATTTGTGGATTGCCCAAGAAAACAGTAAAGGAAACATCATATATTGTAAATTTATACCATTACTAAACACAGTGGTATAAAATTTAATAAAATAGGGGAAGAAATTGTGTCTCATGTAGCTAATGAACTTTCTGTGGTTTCCATAGGGAGAGGATTTTATTCAAGAAGTTTAAGGATATGTTCCTTTTTCAGAAATGAGAGTAACTATTAATAATGAAACAACAGTTCCACACCTTCTTTCTGAAAAGCTAAGCCTACTCCATAGATTTATATTCTAGCATATATTAGATAGCTACCCTGCAGACTTAGTGTTGCTGGTAGCACCAAATTATCTGTTCCTGCTCCAAGCCTTCAGGAAGACTTTCTTCATTTCTTTAAAACAAATAATCAAGCCCAATGTCTTTCTATGCTCTGACTCTGTTATGCCCCATGTTTTTTTTTTTTATTTTTTTTTTTTATTTTTTTCTGAAAGTGGCAACACTTAGGCTTTATTTTAGAAAAAGTATGGCTCTGCTTGTGTTCTATCCACAATTCAACAACAAACTTATTCTGTTCTTACAATTCCTCCAAATTGTTAAGTATAAAATTTCATAATGGAATTTATGATTTATAAGAGGAAATAAGATTTATAGACATACATTATAGGACCACTATGTTTCACTCAGTTTTAGTATGTGACTGATAGCATAAGAGGGACTGGAATTTGCACATAATTTTCTGATGGGAATTGTCTAGACACCTAAGGGATGATGTGGTATTAGCTAGACATATTAGACATCTAAGAAGTTGATGTAAGACAAATGTCCATTGTATATATTGGGCTAATAGATGTGCCTTAAAGTGTAAGCTGCAACTTCCTCAGAGATCAATTATCAGCTAAGGTCACCCTGAGTGAAATTTATGGATAATGAGGTTGATCAGTGAATTTGACCTCAAGCAAGGATTTACAAACAGGCTTAAAAGGCAGAACAGATGTATCCTACACTTTTGACCTTGTAGAAATAAGACTTTCCAGGAATGGGGCAATCAGACTGCTGTAAAATATTTAATCATGATGCTTTACCTGAGAAAGGCTTCCCAGACAGACTGTGCAGATCTTACAAAGAGAACAGGTTCTTACTCTGCATACATACAAGTTTTTCTTTCTGTACTATACAAACCAAAATAATATCTG
>VZSG01001155.1:52031-83529 GCA_013398315.1 Nothoprocta pentlandii | reverse complement strand
GAAGGAAGGAAGGAAGGAAGGAAGGAAGGAAGGAAGGAAGGAAGGAAGGAAGGAAGGAAGGAGGAGGAGGAGAAGACAAAGAAGAAGAAGAAGAAAGAGGAGGAGGAGGAGAAGGAAGGAAGAGGAGGAGGAGGAGGAGGAGAAAGCCTTCTAGCAAATGTTTGGACTTCAAAGAATAATAGGAAAAAATATGTTTTTAAGATCAACCAGAGATAATATGAATGATTTAAAAACACTAAGCTTCTGCTTACAGAAACACAGTGTCAACAGAGTATTGATTTCCCATGGAAACTTCATAGCAAAATTTAATTTATTTGTGAGAGACTAATAAATTTCAGGGAAAATCTTAATATGGACCTTAGCTTATAAGACAGAAGAGAAAGAAAATATAAAACATATTTATACTAGTGCTGCAGAAATAACAGTAAGCTAACTCATACAGGGGAAGGACTAGCAAACTAGCTTCCATGACCTTCAAGGCAGACACAAGCCATGATCTAAAACTGCACAAGTTCAGCTACTTTTCTTGCCACATACATGGCAAGGGGAGTACTTTAGTAGACCTTAAAGCATTAGCTAAGCTTAGTATTTAGCTGTATTTATCAGGCTTCAGTTTACAAACATTTTTCATAAAACATACAGGTATCTTTATGTCTCTATGGTTTTATGTAAATTCTTTAAACAACAGTGTATGCTTAAACATAGCCCCTCCTTTAATTTAAATACATTAGATTCTAGCATTCACTTCCATTTATGATTCCAAGATTAGCTCATCTTGGATGAGCTTGAGAAAGATAAGACAAAGATTTCTAAACTGTTCTCCACAGAGATTTTTTTCTGAGATTTCTGAGATTCTAATAATTTCTGAGATTAAATAGTAAATCCTCTCATTTTCCTTTGATTTAGCTGTTTGATCTGCTATAGACTATTTGGTATTTGTGATATTATGTTACTCATTTCCTTCTTTACTCAGGATACAGACAGGATACAGTATTTCTGATCTGTTTGAACTGTGTACTGCTTCTTCAAAAGTACCCCTTAAACTTCTGAGGTATTTTGTCATGTTAGGGGAATCATTAAGAGAAATTCCAACCAAACTGTTGGAATAGGGAAGGGAATAGGTTTGCCTTTTGCTTCTTGTCATACCCCAGGAAGAATGCACTTCTAGCACTTTTGCTTTCACAGAGACTACCTTTGGTCACTGAAAAAGCGTTCGCTTTCTGACAAATTATATTAGCTGAAATACTGGATTCACCCTTATGTACATGAAAATACACATTCAAAATTTGAATCAAATTCAATTTCTCTATTATCTGAAATATAGCCAGTCCAGAAGAAGACAGAAAAAAAGAACTTACATATTTGTTTGATTTTTGAAGAACTACAGAAGTACTGCATGTCTTTCTAGATCTTGTTTGTTGCCCAAATACTACATGTTGGCTTATAGATAATCAGTGCAGGTACCTGAACTAAAATATGGAAAACTTTTTTTTTTTTTTTTCACAAAAGTCATCCTTTATCATCTTTTAATCAATATAGTGCTTTGATCCTCAGGCTCAAAGAACAATGGGAGTGTCTGATTCTACTGAGGGCTCTGTTACTGGAAGGATAATGGAAAACCACACTCAAGAACCTACCTGTCCCTCCCATTCATGCCCCCAGAGATCTTTGAGCTACTCAGGGTCTTCCTCTGCACAGCACTGGCATCCACACAGAGTAGCAGAAAGGAGTAGTGGAGTTGGAAGAATGGAATGTGAGTGGATGAGCCTCAGAAGTCTCTCTCTGCAATATCATAGATTTGGGCTTTGGAAAGCAGCAGACTTCCCTGGAAGGCAAGTGCCTCTTTTCTGTGTGCGATGAAACCAACTGCCAACACTTCTCAGTTCTTCCTCATGGCACAGGTTCTCATGCAGTGATCTGAAGTATTATGTCAAGAAACTTCCCCGATGTAACTCATGTTTCTAAGTTTGTTTCTAAGAGTCTTGAATCTATTCTTCAGGTGCTGCTAAATCTAGAAGCTCCATGTGGTGAGACTGTCACAGATTCATGTCCCCAGGTCCTGCCAGGAGTAAGGCTGAGTACACATTCCTATGAGACACACATTCAATTCATAAATACATGTCCATCCATGCAAATCACCAACATTACTTTCAGATCCAGGAAGAAGCACCTCACCCAGCACTGCGTACAGCCTGAGAGCTGGATGGTGGCATCCACTATCAGGAAAATTTTGTTGTGCGGCCTGTCAGAGGACTAGACTTGGTTGCACCATCTGGGATAAGGAATCATGTCCAGTGGCTCATAGTCACAACTTAAGGGTCTTCTCTGTGGCTAACACCTGCCTCGGGGTCTCTTTCATTTCATCTGTGCACTGTTTGTTGCCTTAATTGAGTTTCTCCTGTTTATATATACTGTTTACAGCAATCCTGGTCACTGAGACTTTTGGTGCCAGGTAAGTAGGAAGCCAGCTGCAAGTTTGTTCCTTCTTGGCAGGAAGTCCCTCACACTGTCTGTTTGCTCTTGGCTTTAGTTCACCTGTTTTGTGATCATCAGTGCTGCCACACTGCTTCCTCCCATGCTACTAGTCTAAAAACTTTTGATAGAATATGAGAGAAGAGTAAACATTCCTAAAAAATGCATAGAAAACACATTCTCAATGAAGGCTCTCTGTTGTTTGTTGTTGTTGCTGTTGTTGTTTCTTATTTTGTTTTGTTTTGTTTTTTGGAATTTTTTCTTTGTGTACTACCTTTGCTGTTAGATGCACCAAACTCTATATGAAAATAATTTGCTAGTTAGGAGCACTGAAAGAAAAAAAAACATAAATATGCATGTTCATGCATATACAGCATATGGCTTATTTGGAGAAACTCTTTGTATGGGCACAAAAGTTACAACAGTGCTTATACAATAAATCCTGTCCAGGTACTGGATACAATTAGCTATGTTTCAAACCTTGCCTAGCACAGATCTATCCTATTCCAGCTAGCCCTCTCCTGAGCCATTTTCAGCCACAGTCTGGCATGTAAAAAGGTATCCAGATCATTACTAATGAGACTCTGCATTCAGCCATTATGTTTTGGAGGCAAAAAAAGTTCAGTATGATAGATGTGGACTGTTTCTGTGCCCATTACACTCTGCCTCCAGGATGCATGCATCACCAAACATGCTTGCTAGTATCATAGCCTAAATTGCCAAACTGCCAACAGATCAACAGAAGAGAACTCTTGTTCATTTAGCCTACTTTTTTTTTTTTTTTTTTTTTTTTTTTTTTTTTTTTTTTTTTTTTTTTTTTTTTTTTTTTTTTTTTTTTTTTTTTTTTTTTTTTTTATTTTTTTTTTTTTTTTTTTTTTTTTTTTTTTCCACTGGGATAAGCTATACCATCATGAGGTGAGTTCTGCTAAAATAGCTAATCTGGCAGGAAGAATTCTGTGAAATTTCTAAAAATTCCAAATAGAAACTCTTCAGGATATAGCACTGGCATTTCCAGAAACATATATTTTCATTTGAAAACATCTTCCTTTCTCTGAGTGACAGCAGGGTGAAATTTTAATTTGGCAGTTAAAGTCTGCAGTAGTTACACAGTAGGAAATAAAAGAACAACAAATAAGACTTTCTGTTAGTTAAATTGTTTGTTTATAAAGGAGTTTTAAGTTCACAATGTGCTCCATGCAACATCTGGACTTTCCATCAGATTTGGCAATAATTACGCCTTACACGATTGCTTAAGAAAAGTCAGTTTTCAATAATAGCACTATTTTCAATTTTAGTAAGTGATTTTATACCTGTTTATGTTTTTAATCCGAAACATCAATTACTAATAAATTCATTTATTCAATTTAAAAGCTTTTCTTCCTTATTTACAAAACCTTCACCAACATATGGGAAAATAGATATATCGAAGAACAATCCTCATTAAAGTTCATTGAATCATACAATCCTTAAGGTTGGAAGGTACCTTTAGAGATCATCAATACAACTCCCCTGCACACACAGGGTCATCTACGTGACCCATGTGGCACAGGATTGCATCCAAGTGGGTTTTAAAGATCTCCAAAGAAGGAGACTCCACAAGCTCTCTTGGAAGCCTGTTCCAGTGTTCTGCTACCCTCACAGTCAAGAAAACTTTCCTTAAGTTCCTGTGGAACTTCTGGTGCCTCAGCTTGTGGTGTTCCATCTAGTCCTGTCGCTGTCCACCACTGAAAAGAGGCTGGCCCCATTCTCATTCCCTCCCTTGAGGTATTTACAGACATTGATCAGGTTCCCCCTCAGCCCTTCTTCAGGCTGAACAGGCCCAACTCTGTCAGCCTCTCCTCATAGGGCAGATGTTCTAGGCCCACAACAATCCTCGTAGCCCTGCGCTGGACTCTCTCCAGCAGCTCCACATCCCTGTTGTACTGGGAAGCCCAGAACTGAACACAGTTCTCCAGATGTGGCCTCACCAGCCCTGTGTATAGGGGGACAATCACCTCCCTCGACTTGCTGGACACACTCTTCTTGATGCACCCCAGGATCTCATTGACCATCTTGGCCACCAGGGCACACTGCTAACTCATGATCAGCTTCTCGTCCACCATGACACTGAGGTCCTTCTCTGCAGAGCTGCACTCCAGAAAGTCAGTTCCCAACCTGTGTGTCTGGGATTATTCCTCCCCAAGTGCAGGACCTCGCGCTTGCCCATGTTGAACTTCATGAGGTTTCTCACTGCCCAGTTGTCCAGTTTGTCCAGATACCTCTGGATGAAGTAGGTTAGGTTTAAATGTCTAAATTGGGTTGTCATTGGGTTGTCATTGGGTTGTCATTTCCTCCTTTGTTGAAATTTGTTTTCAAGCTATGCTGTGATTATTGCAGTGATTATTGAAATGAGACCAAATTACTTTTCCTTCAAATTCAGTGGCTGCCTTGAGAATAGAAATTTTTTACTTATCATTTTCACCATTGCTTTGGTGAAACAAATAATTTTAGAATGTGCAATGGGACTTCAGAATTCTATTTGAAAAATTCAGCCTCAAATGATTGTATTGTTTGCCCCATGCAAATGAAGACATGAAAGTAATCACTGACCCTAAAGTCTGTATTCAAAATAAACATGCCACTGAAAAATAGTATTAATGGTGTAAATGAAGGAAACAAAACCTGGCAATATCTCAGTCATCCTCACTATCTATTCTTTATCTAGCTGACACTTTATCTAGTACTACAAGGAAAGTGACAGTATACCAGTTTAGAAGTAGAAGGCCAACTCTAACTCCATCCATTTTGTCTTTTTGTCTGGCATATACTAGATATATGCATCTTAAAAAGTCTCTTAGATTGGTGAAAAAGAAATTCCACAGTTGTCACTAAAATAAGAACCATTTGCAAACAGGCTAACTTCTTGATCATTCCTCCAAAGTTTTCCGTTCTACATGTTCCGCTAGCCAAATTCTTTCTTATTTTATAAAACATATAATACTGGATTTGCAGGCTTTGCACCAGCTAATCTACATTCAGCAAATTTACATATAGTATGACAACATAAATTAGAATATTTCATTTATCCATAATGAATTTAATACATTTTCCTTCTCTCCAATTGAAAAAAAGAATGTTAGAATCAGAAGCATGCACTTTGAAAGGCACATATTATGTATTTGTATATATAAAAATATATAAAAAGGAAAATCCAAGAGAAAGTAAAAATACATAAAGTACAACTTCATTTTTATTTTCATAAAAAATACAGGAGTCTACAAACAAACAAAACCACAAAATGTCACCGGAGTCCACAAACACAATAGTCCACAAACATAGATGTGATCAATACAAGTATGTACTAATGTATAACATTTTGAACTTTTTAATTCTGGGCAGAGAGGGCAAATTAGTTTGAGATTTGCCACATAGATGTAGAAAAAAATTCTACTTATAAGAAAAAAAAGTTATTTTTAAAATATAATTTACAACACAGTATATGGAATTATACCATCTTACTGTACTTGCAAAGACGGACTTCTGCCTGACTCAAAGTTTTACATGCTGACAAGAACTGACAGTTTTGCTATAGATTGTGGGCATTTTATAGCTATTTCTATATATGCAATTCCTGTAAAGCAAGAAGCAGAACTATTTGCTGACTCAATTCTAATCAAGTCTATTAGTTACACCTTATGACTACAAAATTTTATCTAAAGTAATCATTTAGTTTGCTGAATGCTCAAACAGAAATTTGAATCAGTCTACAGAAGTACTACTCTGTTCCATTAGAAGGAATATGGAACCTGCTGACATTTTAAGGAAAAATAAAATCCTTTAACCCTTTTATCACACTATTTGTTGATAACCTCAGTCTGTTCGGAAGGAAACAGCAGGAAGAGATTAATTTTATAAAGCTGCATCCTTTTCTCTAAAATGAAATGTGAACTGGAAGCTACATTTCTCTAAGTTCCCTATGACCTCTTCAGTTGTCAGGTGAGGATTTTTTTCCTTGCTGAAATGAAATCATGAATCTCAGATAAAATTATTTAAGTAGTTTTCAGGCAAAGACCTTTGACCTGTTATTTGGCCTCTGATAACAAAGCACTTACAGAAGTCAAACTGTCAAAATATCAAATGGACACTATCTATATAAACCATGCAGAGTGTGAGAAGCAATTCAATATATGATTGACTGTCAGTCCTAATTTAGGGACTTAGTAGCCTGGATTGGCTGTAGGGATTAATAGATATCTGTTCCCAGGTATTTGCCCTGCCTCATGCCACTCCCAAGGCAGAGATTTCTAAATGACTTCTTAACTACATTAGGTATTGATCTGACTTTGCTCTGTGTTGAAAATTCATATTAGTTAGTTTTAGCATCTAAATGCATGGGATATGCATCTTTGCAATTCAAAATAACAACCTAGATATTTACTAATAAAAATAGAAGTGGCAGACAGCTTTGCTGAATCTCAAAATCATTTTTATTATCTTTATTTTTAATAAGGTTAAAATCTAAAATTATTTTTTTTATTTCTACTCCATTCTACAAATAATTTTTGAGGATGTTTTATTGTTCTCCTGTTTTATTTTTTTTTCTGTTCTGGATTTGTTTTCTCTTGTAATCAATGATGTCCCAAATCTTTTAAACCCTTATCAATTTTATCTTTGTGTAAAGACTCTTTTCTTATATTTCTTCTATTACTAATATCCAAATGGACCTTTTTTTTTTTTCTATTAAAAACAAATCAAAACAAAACCCTAGTGCATATGGAAGTGCCAGGGCCAGTAACGGACTTCACTCATTGTACTAACTTTGCAAAGCTGAGAACTGAGAGATGTCATGTTTGTACAGAATCACAGAATGACTGAGGTTGGAAGGGACCTCTAGAGATCATTTAGCTCTGCCCCCCTACTCCAGCAGGGACACCCAGAGCACGGGGCACAGGGTGGCATCCAGGCGGGTTTTGAAGACCTGCAGAGAAGGAGACTCCACAACCCCCCTGGGCAGCCTGTCCTAGGGCTCTGTCACCCTCACAGGAAAGAAATTCCTCCTCACCTGCAGATGGAACTTCCTGTGCTCCAGCTTGTATCCATTACCCCTTGTCCTGTCACTGGACACCACTGAGAAGAGCCTGGTCCCTTCTTCCCTGCACTCTCCCTTCATGAACTTGCACATGTTAATCATATCCCCTCTCAGCCTTCTCTTCTCCAAGCTAAACAGGCCCAACTCATTCAGTCTCTCCTCACAAGAGAGATGTTCCAGTCCCTTAATCAGCTTTGTTGCCTCCGCTGCACCCTCTCTAGAAGTTCCACGTCCCTCTTATACTGGGGAGCCCAGAACTGCACACAGTACTCCAGGCGCAGCCTCACCAGAGCTGAGGAGAGGGGCAGGATCCCCTCTCTTGACATGCTGGAAGGGTGAGTATAACACTACAGGAAAAAGGGATAGATACTAAGGAGATTCTGAATAAAATTGCAATTGTAATATTGAGAAGATCTGTGACAATCTCATAGAATAATTTGTACTACTAATGCTAGCAGCATTGTAACAGGATTAAGAGTAACTCCTTACCTCATTTTAGTTAGACTTTGGATTTTGATTAGACCAAACATAAATTTTTGGTTTCTTACAGAAAGGATGCATTCTCACAGAATCACACAATGACTGAGGTTGGAAGGCACCTCTAGAGATCATTTAACCCTACTCCTCTGCTCAAGCAAGGACACCTAGAGCACATTGCACAGGGTCGCATCCAGGTCAGTTTTGAAAATTTCCAGAGAAGGAGACTTCACAACTTCCCTGGGCAGCCTGTTCACTCACTGTAAAGAAGTTCTTCCTCATATGGAAATAAAATTTCCTATGTTTCAATTTGTACTCATTATCCCTTGTTCTGTTTGTGGCTACCACTGGGAAGAGTTTAGCCCCATCCTCTTTACATTCCTCCTTCAGGCAGTTGTACATGTTAATAAGATCCCTTCTCAGTCTTCTCTTCTCCAGGTTAATCAGGCCCAGCTCACTCAGTCTTTCCTCATAAGACAGATGCTCCAGTCCCTTAATCATCATTGTCACTCTCCACTGTACCCCCTCTAGAAGCTCCACTTCCCTCTTGTACTGCACAGCATATAGTACTCCAGGTGTGGCCTCACCAGGGCTGATGGTAGAGGGGCAGGTTCCCCTCTCTCAACCTGCTGGCAACACTCCTCCTGATGCAGGCCAGGATCCCATTGGCCTTCTTGGCCACAAGGGCACACTGCTGGCTCATGGCTAACTTTTTGTCCACCAGGATTCTTAAATCTGTCTCCGAAGAGCTGCTTTTCAGCAGGTCAGCTCCTAGTCTGTATTTTCAGAAATTAATCCACAATGAGGGAACTAGGCACTTGTAGAAAAAATGTCGGGGAAGGGGCTGAGGTGGTCATCCCATACGGGATTCCAGGACATATAGACTAGCATAGAAGCAGACCATTAGACCACACAGTAATACTGGGTGGAAACTACTGTCCTTAGAAATTAATGCCATCAGGTTAAACAGTAAATTAAGGATCTAACTGTTAGAATACTGGGATAACAGCTGGAGGACTGTCTTACATAAAGTTGTTAGTACATCTGAGTCCTCCATGATTCATGTATTTGCTGATCTGTGCTCATCACCCCTCCTTCACCACATGTAGTAGATAAAAAATATCAGCATAATATAGCTTTTTACAGCATTTGTATCAGCTGGTATTTTTCTCCATGTAATGGGTATTTCTGAATACTGTGTATAAACTGAAGCAGGGAACATAGAAGAAAAAATATATTTTAGTAGTTATAGCAACTACTGTTAAAATACAAGGGTTTTGATAAAGTGCATGTGTTCATATCACAACAGATTTCTATTTTCTCCCAATCCTGGACAAATACCAGTTTCATATTTTGTTTTCTTTTTCTTTTTTTTTTCTTTTTTTTTTTTCAGTTTAATTGGTATATCATATAATTTATTTTTCCAGAAAACAATCTTAGATTTAGTAGGGAATGGCAAGAAAAACATTACTGTCATATATTTATTCTAGCATATTTCCTTGGAGCATAGACCATATTTCCTTGGACCATTTTAAAATATCAGTAGAAGAAATTAATCAGTTATACAAAATACTCATATAAATCTGTTAACATAGACATCAACTCTTCATGGTTATAAATTCCTATATTAAGAAGTCAAACCATCTAATCCAGCCATTTATAAGGAAGGCAAAATACCTCTGCATCTCCCTTCTTTTCCCTATTGTTTCTCTCTTCAAACCTGTCAGGAAAAGAAATTCTGCCTAACAGTATATTTATGAATTTTACTGAGAAAAACTTGAACAGAAACTAAAAGTATTTATTAAGTCCCTGAATCCCACATTGCCTGTAGAATCCTGATTAACCCCTAGAGTTTGATCTGCCCATTTTTCTGGTATTAGCATATTCTGTCAGAAAAGACATTAAAAGTCCTAATTTTCTGCATTTCATCAAAAGAGGCTTGCAGAAAAACCATTGGGGATATTTACATTGATTCCTAAATCCGTAATAGTCTTAGTGCTCTATGACAAAGTCACATTAGGCAGGATTAATCTGAGCAGCTGTAGATTTGTCCTAAAACAGATGTCTAGCATAGGTCAGATGAATCATATCTCCAAGTGCTTAACTGTCTACACCAAAAAGGAAGCTTAGTATAACTACCTCAGATGCTCAGATGTAGAAGTCTGCAGCATAAATGCCTAAAGTTAGTTGAAATAAATCCAGTCCTGTGGCTTTGAAATGGAGCTTGAATACTGACATAATAACTAAGTTCAGAAGATAAGTGATTGTCTAGCCTGACATAGGGTGTATGGAAAAAAAAAAAGGAAAACTTCACTGAATTCACCTGGAGTATAGATTATCGCCATTAATTTACTTTTTTTTTTTTTTTTTTTTTTTTGATCCTGGTGGCATCCATCAATGAATTGATAATTCCCAAGAGAAGACATAGCTATGAGTAGATTAATTTTCAGCCTACAGAGATGTGATGGATATGATCCTTTCCCAGCTCAACTTGACTTTTCACACATAGCCCTATTGAGTGATATTATCTGATCCTGGTAGGTGCTTCCCTGATTCCATTCCCCACTCAGATATTAATCATTAACAACAGTCCTGATGGCTGCATCCTGATAGGAAGATAAGGTTGATAGTGCATACACCAGCCAAAAGTCCTCTGAAATGAAAGAATGACTACAAGGCAATCATCTTATTCCACAAAGAGACCATTGAGCTCTCCTTGTATGGCAGCTGCACACCAAAATCTCCCCTTGAGCAGGGACGCCCCTCATGGATACTCCTTGAGGCTGAGAGAGCCTTTGCACAACAGATTTGTGGTAAGTGACTATAGTGCACTCTCTTTCTGAATTTATAAACTTTACTTTGTAACTGTGTACAAAATCCCTTAGTCATAAACTGTTGACCAGGTCTGGGACTTGGATTCGATCCAGCTGCATCCAGACTTCTCTAGGAAGGAGCTTGGAAAGCAAGGGGGGTCCAATCTGAACCTTGTGACTCAACGGTAGGGTATCCCTTGATAATTCTCTGTGTATCTTGAACCTCCACGCAGTAAATAATAATCAGACTTGCCATAGAATCTCATGAAACCACTGTTTATATCAGTAAAACCTATTTTTATTTCTTTCACATGAATGAAGTGCATTGTGTCACTCACTCCCCCAACACTCGTTCCATGACAAGAGACCATCTTTTTTTTCTTGCTGAGTAGTCATTAGACAGGTTGTGAAATGAGAGCTAAGTACTGATGAAACTGAGAAAATGCTGTTCAAGGGAAAACATATGTAAGGGGCAGCAAAAATTGAAAAGAAAGTGTCATCTAAGACCAAAATATTCCTGAAATAAACTAACTTTTATGCCTTGGAACAAATGTGGATGTTCCCTGAATCATAGAATCATAGAATGCTTAAGGTTGGAAGCGACCTCAGAGGTCATCTAGTCCAACCCCCCTGCTCACGCAGGGTCACCCGCACATGGCACAGCGCTGCATCCAAGCGGGTTTTAAAGATCTCCAAAGAAGGAGACTCCACAACCTCTCTGGGAAGCCTGTTCCAGTTCTCTGTCACTCTCTCTGTTAAGAAACGTTTCCTTAAGTTCCTGTGGAATTTTTGGTGCTTCAGCTTGTGGCTGTTTCTTCTAGTCCTGTCGCTGTCCACCATTGAAAAGAGGCCAGCCCCCTCCTCCTCACTGCCTCCCTTCAGGTATTTATACACACTGATCAGGTCCCCCCTCAGCCTTCTCTTCTTCAGGCTGAACAGGCCTTCTGAACAGGCTGAACAATTGTCCTTCTGCATCTATCAAAATCTCCTTAAAACTGAAGACGGGTATTTCCAAGGGCTCAAGAGGTATGAAGGATATGAGGCATCTTGTATATTGTACAGTCTAGGACAATGTGGTAGCATGAAAAAGTGAAATGAATTTGTATGCATGGATGAGAGTCATCTGTGATGTGTAATGAAGATGTGAACTATATTAATGTTTAAGGTTTTGGACTTGTAGATCCTTGTGGCATGGACGTTTTCTTTGCACCATGTTAATAAATGAGAAGTACAAGGGATGTTCTGCATGTTTTTTTTTATTGCATGGTTAAGCATGCTGCATTTGTCACTGGGTGGGGAACACTGAAACATGAAAGCCTGAAAGACATGTTGAAATAAATTTGGAAAAAATGAATGAGACAGATCAAACAGCAACACAGCCTCAGCACAGAGCATGGGACAGGATATTCCTACACAGCTGATGCCTTATTCTCAAGTCTTTTCACATGAATTTCACCTGAGTTTCTTCACAGAGGGTCCTTGTAACAGGAGTGCCAGCATACACCAACCTGCATACCAGTACAGGTACAGTATCTTCTCTTGTTCAGAGCAAGCTCTGTGAGTGTATCTAAAGATGCCTTAAATGTTCCAACCTCACAATCTAATGCATACACAACATGTATTATTGAAGCATTCTTTGGATTTAAAAATGGGAGCGTCAGAGAGGAAATCTGTCTTATCTGTCCTCTATCATCATCCTCACATGTTTTGTCTTGCAGAGCTTTTGAAGAGGAACAAATTATGCACAAAATATTGTTCATATTTCTCTTTGCTATTAAGGTGAAAGAGAGTAACCACATGACTTGTTTTGACACTAATTTAGCATAGTCTTCCTGAGTTGCAAACTATAGCTTTGTACCTTAGGTGTGTTTGTCACATATGTATGACTGTTGTACAGATAGTCAGCTAGGTGATACTCTTCTGCCAAGATTATTTTACATGCCTTCATTCCATATAAGAAAAACTATGAAAAGATCTCAACAAAGAGTTTTGACAAATACTCTAGACACATATAATTTGCTCCTCAAAAAGAGAAAATTAGTTGGATTCTGCATCATTCCAGATTTTGGTTCCTGTAACTCCACTAATAGTTATACTGTTATACATACGCAAAATAAATCAACACAATTTTAGACTACCTAGTCTAAATCAATGTAAAAAACATTAACAAAAGTATCTTGAGATAGCATTTGTAATTTCAAACCTGTTTTCTGCATTTTTAAATTTGACTATCCCTCAATCTGCATAAGATTAGAAAATAGAAGACTTACATACCTTGATTTTGCCTTTGAAACTTAGACAAGAAAAAAATTATAATTAACACTTTTTCTGATTGTGATTTTCTGATGTGACTAGTCATCTAGTCAAATGAGACTTTTTTCCTCATTCTATTTCATCAAGTATCTCTAAATGTGAAGAACTGATGATTCTTTTTGCCAAAGCACTACTTTTCAACAACAGTATTTCTGTAATGAATATAAGAATAGTTTTGAATCTGTGCCATTATCTTTATAGAGTAATGAAATAATTATTTTATTGCTAAATGAGGTAGATTATGCTTCCCATCCCCTTCCAAACACAGCATAATATATTCTGGATTTAGAAAGCCTTTATTTGACAAATAAATCTGGGCCCATTACCAAAAACATTTAAATTTCTCTTTTTCCAAGAAAGAATTTTGAAAAAAAACTACTTCAGCAACACACTACTACTTCATATGTTATGGAACGGTTTTGATCAGATATAAAGCCAAATTGTGATGTGCAAATGACAAGGTCTTTGTTCATGTACAGCTTTCACATTAATAATAAAATATTTATCCACAGTATGCAAACATATATATATATATATATTTAATATTAGTAATTCACCTCATAGATTTTGAAAGTGAAGTTGTCACTAGCATTATTTACTATTCAGCTCATCTCCTTACAATTTCTCCCTACGGGACAGAACTTGTGAATACTATATGGCAAAAAATGTTAGTACATCAATCTAGCATCCATGTACTATTGGTAATGTATTAGATTATAGATATAAACCAAAGAGTAGCTAAAGTGCCTACACAAAACGCTTGCAAAGGCAACCATTTTTTGTGCAAATATGACCACATGGTTTTGGGAAAGGCATCCGATTTGTTAGCATTTTTCCCCATTTTTTTAGGAGGAACTTTCAATATTTTTTGTATTAAATAAACCATTACTTCTCTATTTGTACGTGCATAAAGTGACTGCAAAATTACTATAAAGTGCTATTACACTGAATTAATGTTTCACACATATTTGCATCCACTTAGTGCTCAGAAGATAATAGAAATACAATTCATAAACTAGGGAGCTGGAGGCTTTAAATATTATCGGAGAGGAGATGCGAATACCAGATTGGTACAAATGATTACATACATACATCAGTATTCTTTTTTTCTGAAACAAATCTACAAGTGCAACCTCAGCATAGCTAGTGGCTTAGTACATTGCCTGGCATAACATGGTTTTGTTTCCACACACAGAGATTCGTAAGCTATTCATTTGCCAATTCACTGATTTCATAATCTGCCTTTGAATGGAAACTGAGCTGGTCCTTGGGCAGCTGCATCTGTTCCATTTCCCATGTCATCTAAGGGGGCTCATGAGATGTTATAGATATTAGGAAAGAGTACCTATGGCTTACAAAAGCACTGTATCAGTCATTACTCTGATATGCTCTGATCTTTTTTAATCTTCCTGAATTATCTTTATAATTTTGTAGGGATATTTCGTTTGTTCGTTTGTTTTTTGGGGGCTGTCTGAGTTTTCTGAATTCTTAGCATTTTAGGGTTTAGAGTAGTAGCTGCTTAAGGGAGTCCTGCCAATATACTTTCTGCAGTGAATTATGTAACTAATTTCATCTTGTAATATTACTAGGCTAAATGTTAATTATCTACACAAGAATATTTGCAAGTAAGATGGATACTCAGATAAATGTGTGTGGAAGTATGTCAAACCAAAAATCAAGAAGTTTAGGGTACTAAAACTCTGGGACATGTTTTTAAAATCTTTATATTTATTTTTTTTAATTTTTAGAATATAAAAATCCTGTGGTTATTCTGTTTATAGGGTGAAGATTACATGTTTTTTGCCTCTGTCAAGACTCTCATGTTACTAGCATTATGTAAGTGAAAAGTGTAGCAAAAGTGGGAGAAATAGAAAGAGAAAAGAGAGAGAAATTGGTTAAATGTTAACAAACAACAGTAAGAAATATGTATACATTTCATTAAGGATTAATTACATTCAAAAGAGACAATTTCATAATTTCATAGCTAATTTTGCTCAGTAATAGAAACAATTATCATGAAACAACATGTGAAGGAACAACAGGAGTTAATCTTTCCCCAAATGTATTTAATTACACAAGAACAAATGTAAGATATATTTAATATTCATTTTATATATAATGTGGTATATAATACAAAGAATATCAAGCTGGCTCCACTACACTCCGTTCCTCTCAATTTCTTCTTTTCTCTCTCCACTGAAAAGGGTCATGGATATGCTGGAGAGGTAACATAGGACGACCAGCCAGCTGGATTAATGAGAACAACAGTTTGGGAAGTGTTGCCAGATTCTAGAGAAGATGCTGGCAACTTTTCTAGAGAAGATGCTGTCAACTTTTTGAGGCACCAAAAGTTCCACAGGAACTTAAGGAAACACTTCTTGACAGTGAGGGTGACAGAGCACTGGAACAAGCTGCCCAGAGAGGTTGTGCAGTCTCCTTCTTTGGAGTTCTTTAAAACCCGCTTGGACGCTGCCCTGTGCCATGTGCTAGGTGACCCTGCGTGAGCAGAGGGGTTGGAGTAGATGACCTCTGAGGTCCCTTCCAACCTTAAGCATTCTATGATTCTATGATTTGCAACAGAGACTGCTGTCGTCATCCAGACAGCAACTAGTCATCCTGTTCAATGCATGCAATTCTGCACATCAGCATTACCCTACAACAAAAAATATGCTAGAAAAAAAGGTTTTACATAAATACTGTCTCTGAAACACTTGACACTGAACTTACTATTCTTGCTGAATGCTATTTCTAACATCGTTAGATGTTAGAAAAGCAGAATAAACCTCATGTATATGAGGTTAGAGCAAAGGAAGTCATTAGCAAACTATAGCAAACTATTTTTAACACTGATAACTGAAACTTAAAAAAAAAGGACAGGCCACTAAGAACAGGGCAAAATTAATTTATGAATCTCCTGAAAACTGTAATGTACAAAAGTTTTGTCAATCTGCATATTTCTTGTTACTTTAATTCCGAATTAAGACTTCTCTTTGCACAAAACTCACTAAACTGAAGAATTCAGCTGAATAGATAAACAATAGCTATATAGACAGATAGGCAGACAGATAGAGAGGTAAATGAATTACTGAATTGGCATTCATTAGCTCAGGGTCAGCGTTATGGTGATGTGACCAGAGATTGCAGACATCCTTTTGGACTACACTATGTAAACCTGACAATATAATACAGAAATACAGAATAATATAGAAACCAATCATTACACCAAGGCTTGATTTCTATATTCCCATGTACAAGGGTCCACATGACCTTATTTTCAGAAATTTATATTTTGTAACTGGTCTTTTTATCTTAGTATTAATTATTCATATATTTATTTGCTGCAATTAAAATGGCCTCTTCTTTTCAGTGCATACAAAACCTTAGTTCTCTACCTATTTTGTTAGAAAACTACATTGAGAATAAAATTAAAAAATAGCATCTACTAGCATGCCAATGAAGTATTAAAACCAGCTAATTTTTAATAGAATATAACAAAAGATGGCCATGTTCTACTAGCTTTCTTTTTCAGCAAGATGGCTGAAAAGAGACTCAGATATCCCAATTATATTGTAATACTTCATTTTCAAATACATTTTATTCACACTGAGAAGCACTTTCTGAGTTTCAGATTGCTGGCTGAGCAAAATAGTTACAGTTCTCTTTAAACTATTTATTTGTAACTCTCCTCTGGGTATTAAACATGCTCATAAAGATATGTCCATAAAGAGAACAAGTACAAACTTTATCTTGACATTTGATTTAAGCTATGTTAGGAAACTTATTTGACAGGTACAGTTTTTTCCCCTAGGCATTGCAAAAGAGCAGATTGGCACAAAGATTTGTGCTTAAAGAGAATAACTAGTTTCATAATGAAATGTGAATATGAATAATACTCTTAATCTCTGCAGATTTTCCTACCTTTCAGTAATGTGCTACTATGTAATGTCATTAGCAAAACAAAAGAAAGACTATCATACTTCCTTGAAGGGATACTATTAAGTCATTTTAACTCAAAGTTTGACCTATATTAGTATAAGCTCTTGACAAATGTCCTCTGGGAAAGAGGAAAATATTAATCTGTAACTAATAAAATTTCCCACTCTGACACAGAAGAAAAAGAAATATCAAAATTAAAACATTCCAGATGATATGATGGTTATGCAGCAAAAAGATTGATAAATTACATACAAAATAAAGGTTTTAATTAGTGAACTGCAGGCTATACAATATTTAATCATCATATTTAACGGTTTGCTACAAAACTGGGGAAAGATCAGATCAGATCTGTGTACCTTATGATTGTTTGCAAAGATCATTTACAATTGTTTTTAGACTATAGCATAGTCATGAATAATAGGAAGTCTGTGCAAAATCAAGCATTTTATATGCATTTTTATGCCAGCTTTCAATAATCTTTGTATAATGCTACAAGCCTTCAAACTGGAGAAAACAATATTTTCCTTCCATATCAAGAAAGTACATAGAGAAGGATTTTTTCCAGAAATTACCATTTTCACTGCTTCTTCTAAAATAAGGTTGAAATATTTTCTACAACTATATTATTGGTAAGAAAACTATGGAAGGCCTTCCCCATAGGAGAAAAATAAACAGACATGAATTTTTCCACATGTAAGCTATCGCAGTATACTCAGCCACACTAACAAATCGGTAAGTGCTGTTCAACTTGCACACAGAAAATGTTATAAGTATAGTTGAGATTTTCCAGTGACTCAAAGTAACATGATAGCTTTAATAAAAGAATACAATGATGAATTTGATTAATTACAGTTTTTCAGACAAAGAAAAAGAAATATATCTGTAGCAGGATACAGTCTGCATGGTATGTGTATGTATGTGTTGCTGACCAAAGCTATATTAGAATTTATAGTATACAACTTCTGATATTTAGTGTTCTTATTATTGAGTTGAACACAACAGGGACAGCAAAAATACATGAAATGGGTCTGTGAAGAAAGATTTTTTTCTTTTTTTTGAATACATGTATTCAAAAAAACTTCTTAATATTTCTTAAGGGATTAGCATTGGAAGTAATCCCCCAACTTCTTTGAAACGTATGAAGGGAAGGGAAATAATGGAAAATGGCAAGGTTTTAAAGAAGTGTGAGGGAGAAGAAAAGCACAGATCCTATGAAGGAGCTTGATGTGTAATTTCATACTTACCACGAATAGCAAAGTGCTCAACAGCACTGTGGACAGGACCTGTCTTTACTTCAGCTTATTTTAACCACTGAGCCCTTAACTCTTTTTCAACATGTAGCATCAGGGAATTATAGGCTGAATCACATAGGGGTAGTGTATATCTCTTTCTCTAATTGTAATTGGAGCCTAAGGAGACAAAGCTTTTTTAAAAAGAGAGGGATGAATCTTGTGCAAAATAGAACACAAGGCATCTCTAGTAGATCTTGAGAAATGGCTCACTGTTGACACAGTAATTTCAGGACTGTTTAACACAGTAAAAAACTTATCATCCTTCCACTACAGTTCACTCAGAAATTGCTGTGTTAGATGCTCCTGCACAATTGAAATTATTTATTCCAAATTACTCAACCATAGCTAATCAGAGCTAGGTTATGATATATTTTTATGCATTATAAAATTATCTCACATCATTTCCAGGCTTATATTCTTTTACTATTCTTGAGGTGTTCAGAGATCAAGTATATCCTTTTTTAAATCAATAGAACAGGACTGGGCACTCATTTTCAGACAAATCACATACCTGAAAGACTGAAGTCCTGCATTTTTGTTTTGGCAGGTTCAGAGCTACGATCAATATTCTTTGACATTTTTTCATGGTACATAAACATCAAATGTTTGTTCTAATGTCTAAAATTTCAAGCCACTGCATTTGAAAGGGTCAGTGGTTGAAAAGTTGGTATTTGTAGCAGTCCTGTGTGCTCATTTGTGATTACTACTTCTGAAATATTGAGTGTACCTTCTATCATTACAGTCTCTTATAAATAACACTTTATTGACAAATAACTTTTAACTATTTTCTCAGTGAGTGAATTTTCCTGTTTGCACAGATTTTTTTTTCTCTTTAACTGACAAATTATTATCTTGCTGGCAGATGTACACATATATTGTAAAAATTCCAAGATGTTTGCTGAGCTATGTTTCAAAGCAGATGTCCATTTTTCCTGGTTCAGAGAACTATATCAATAGACCTTCTAATACTTCAGGGACATCATGTTTCACAGAGTTTACAAAAAGCTTCTTTCATATATTAAAAGTTCATTTCTGACATCCAAGCATCACCTCTGAGAAATATTTAAGAACATAAATATTGCATGTGTTTCATTTCAAACATATTACATCCTTGCTGCCACAGTATTACATTTTTAAATCTCTAGATTGCTGAAGCTTTCCTGCTAGTCTTTTGAATATGATGAGATTATTTAAATTATTGATTACCAGACAAATACAATGTAAAAATATCTTACTGTTGAAATTGGTCATTTTTCATTATTATTAAAACTTGATATAAGGGACATTTATACCATCCTTATCACAATGGCATCCTGTCACTTCTTTATATAACTGAAGCCACAATAAATCAGATTGTGGCTTCTAAGTATTCTTACAGATTGTGCGAAAACACATATTTTCTTGCAAAGTCAGTTAAAAAAAAGAGATGTTATACTTTCCCAGAAAAAATAAATCTTATGCTATTTGAAAAATAGAGCAGGGGATGCTCCCCCTTCTTCTGTGATGACTATTTTAGGCCACATTCCCATTTTCACTTGAGCAGAAAAGAAATGAGATTGCTGGAGTGGTCAACTTCATTATAAAGGACAAGTGTGTTGGGAAGGGAAGATAACAAACTAAAGCAAAAATTTCTTCCCAAATGTACCTTCATCTAGGAAGATAGGTCTACTATTGCTGCTGATTCTGCTCGAGTTTTTTAGGACATATTTGGGAAAGAAAAGAGAGGATGAGGGTGGAAAGCAGAGGTCTGAATCTAACCTATGCTTTACTAATTCAAACGATAAAGAAACTCAGCAAGTGTAAAAAAGCACAGAAGAGAGAAAAGCCAGCTATCAGCAGAAAGCCAGCTGAACTGCTGGTGGTAAAGCATCACTTAATCAAATAAGCTATTTCAAAAAATTAAGCAGACCAGAACAGAAGCTTAAAAGCTAACACTGACGAAGTACCAATCAACGTTATCAGCAAACATTAAATTGCTTTCCAAAACAAAATCCATTTAAAAGTTCACTGCGTAGAAAAGGGCTACTTCAACATAACATAGTAAAACAGATGTATCCATCAAGGAAAATGCTGTACCCCAGGACAGTGATTTCAAGAGTAAGACTGTATTTTGATAAACTCATATGATCTTTTTTTTTTGTACTGAAGATTGTATTCAAAGTCAAACTATGCAGCACTAAATTATAAATATGTGAAATCTTTTTTGAGTAACACAAAATATAGTATTAAGCAAAAGGACTTTCCTCAATGTACATGATTCACAGAACCATGAAATAATTACTGATTTACTATTTAACTTTCACTTTTCTGATCATTTTGTAATTACTTTGATTGTTTTCTTGGTAAAATTTTCAGTTAGCAGCAATTCAAAATAAAAGAAAAACACTAGGGGAAAAAAAAAAAGAGTGGCTCATACCCAGCCAAAGCCATGCTTGTTTCTCTCCTGACATATTTCTTTCTTACCTGTCTAACCTGCAGTAATGAAAAACTCATAGCTTTCCAAAGCAATCAATCCCTGTGATTAACTTAGCGTGTTTTGCACTATACTGAGCCTTTAGTCACTGGATCTAAACATCGTAAAGATAAAGAATTTTACTGGTATCATTTTGCTGGTACCATAGGCTATCATTTGTTATAAGTAGTCTTATATAATTAATATCAAATTATAAAAAATATATTTTTATATTAAGTGAACATATTTAATTTAGTTTTCTTTTTTTTCCTAATTGTAGTTAGTACATCACTAAAACTAGAAATGAGATCTAGCTACATAATTTTCAAATATTTAATTTGAGAAATCTCAGGGTAATTATGTCTTTTTGTTTGCTATCTCAGTAAGTCTGAGAAGCTGCCAAGGAGTCACTGGTATGATGGTATAGCTCAGCTAATATAGTGTCCTGTCAAGCAGTGGTTATGTTCAACAGTGACAAGTTTCCGTAAGAAACACAAAAAACTACAAGGATTGCATTTACTCTACTCTCCTGGTTAGCTACAGTGGTCTCATTTGCACTTGGGCAATTTAATACTTATTTTAGGATTATTCTTTCATTTGAAGTGATCGAAGTTCACCAGCATGCTCCTTATGGAATTAAATGATCTCTGAAAGAAGCAGATGCAATGAAAAATGTAGAATTTTTTACACTTTTCTGACAGCAAAGACTATCATGGTACTCTTTAAGTAAGGAATAGGATTTCTTGCTGTCTCCTTGATTTTGTTTTTCTATTGAATAGAAGTTTACATAGAACAAGGTAGCCTTCTGATTTGGTTCAGAAAGGAATTGGAAGTGAAATAATGCTTTCATTTAGCAAATGATTTATGTTTATGCAAAATAATATGACCTGAATAGTCAGCACATATTGACTTGTGAAAATAGGGACAGTGTTCTTGAAATATATTTTTATTCAACATTAAAATCCCACTTTCATGATACTTATATAAAATCTAAGAAAATATATTCAGAATACATGACTAAGTCAAAATGACATCTGGTTAAGAAAACACTTTCAAAGTGTTATTACTAGAAATTCTCCATCAAACTTGAAGGTTTTTTTTAAGCACAATCTTAAAGAAGTCATTCAATTAATGACTAGTGCTGTCAACAACAACTTGGACAATACAAACAGTTAAAAAATTTCTGCATGAACGCAAGATGTAAGACTGAAGAAACTATGGAGAAGAGCATAAAGAATTTTAAAGAATCTGGGGATTATTTAAATCCTCCCAAAACTGGGGAACTAATCTGAAATCATGGAGATAATGTTCAGTTAAGAAAGGTGTATATAATACTACCTAGATTTCCCAATAAAGACTCTCCAAATTAATTACTGAGTATATCATAAGTGAACTTTACATAAACTGTGGGAGGTTTGGTTATTCAGATTGAATTGTAGATCTCCAAAACATTCCAGACAGATAAAGTAACAAGGAATTCAGAAAAATCCTTGTATCAACCACCCCGCAACCCTGAAAAAAAAAAAAAAAAAAAAAAAAAAAAAAAAAAAAAAAAAAAAAAAAAAAAAANAAAAAAAAAAAAAAAAAAAAAAAAAAAAAAAAAAAAAAAAAAAAAAAAAAAAAAACTAGTAAACTAGAATGAGGAAACATTTAAAACAACTAGTAAACTAGAATGAGGAAATTTAAAGACAAATAGAAGGGAATGGAAAGTGAAGGTCAACAGTCTGTGGCAGATGTAATAAAGACTCTGACCCAATGGAAGAAATTCATTCCACACAACAGTTAAAAGCCTATAAAGAATGATTGATGAGAGTAGGAGAGAAAAGAGAAAAATAGACATAAATAAAAAAGGTGTTGGCCTAATCAGATCAAGCAACAGAACCAGGAACCTGGGAAAAAACACAAGACCCTGGCTTCCCTTATAATGATGCACAAGATCTGATCAAATATTATTTAACTGTAATTTGGCAGCAAATATTAACTTGTTTGCAGCAGCTGTGGAGCAAATCTGGAATGTTCTTTCACTGTTAAAAAAATCACAGCTTAGGTGACTGATTTGTCCATTTGCTTGCACTTACAATTGTCAGAGCATACTGGAATAGATACTCATCTTCACTGTAGACATTCCTTTATTCTTCATAGAACCAGCTGGTGGGTGGACTGAAAATATTTCTTCAGTTAGCTGGACGTACTGGAGCAGCCTTCAGTTTACACATCACACTAAAAGGAGAAATCAAGCATGTGCTTGCTGAAGACTATTTGGATAAGAAAGAAAGGATCTGCAGATTTTGTCTAATTGATTTCAAGCTTGTAGGAATTCTCTAAGAAGTCATATTTGAAAGTGAGAGGGATTTCAGTTTTATTTTAGGTACTGGTCTTTTGGGATAATTCAGCACACTTAAAATAACCAACTAACTTCCTTAAAACAAAACAAAGCAAAACAAACTAAACAAAACAATAAAAACATTGTTGGGGATAAATCAATCCCTTTATATTACATGCCACTAAGACAACAGAAAACCAACAGAAAAATGGAGCACATCCATGTACTTATCTCTTCATGGTTAATATCACTAAAATACAGACAGATTATTAGGACATTATCCAGGAAATGATGTACCTGAGCTTATTTAAGCTGCTGATAGAAGTAAAACAAACCCTTATTTTATACATATCAGGAAGCTTTCAGGAAGTCAGCTGTAGAGATCGCAGATATTGCATGCAAGCCTTGATTTTAGCCATTAAAACATCACTCAGGTAGCATCCTTTTATTTCTCCCTCTCCTGGAGGAAAAAAACACAGGCGAGAACATCCACCACAAGTTGTGGTTGGGTGTCTGAGACTGAATTAAGCATAAATGGGATACTAATATTCTTACTTCATTAATTATTGCTTTACTGTTACATATAAAAATGGAGATGCATTTTTCATTGATTTTACCTCTCACATACCACTTTATGCATAGAACTAGACCTGTATTAGAATAGATGAAAAACAAGTCCTCCCTACCCCAAAAGTATAACCTAGAGCATATAAGGATAAATACTAATAACTCTTTTAAGAAATCTCAGGTCTCTCATAATAAGATGCTTTCTAAGTTTATGGTATTTGAGAATAAGCAATCCCAAGAAACATGTATGTGCAACAGCAACTTATGTAAACAGAGAAATCTTCTAGAAACAGCATAGCAACTAACCTCAAAATCCCAATATGAACAACTAAAGCACTCTTCCAGACACAATTCTCATTCCTTCCTCTGATTCATTTATATTCCTCTTTCCTCTGTTCTTATTGCAGCAATAGACAGGGACCAACATCTCGTATTTAGGTTAAAGGAAGTCAATTTTGCCTGCAAAGTCCTGAGCTGGCTCTATTGCATGGACCCAAATGGACTCTACTGAGTTAAACAGCGTAACAGTCCTAATGATAGATAGAAAAGTCTTCTAATAGAAAGGGAAAATCACTTTATTCATATCTTGTTAAGATCACAACTATAGAATCTTCAACCTATGGAAGGGAGAAAGTTCTATCTTTTCCCATTCTATCTACAAGATAAAAGAAGAGAGATACTAAGACTATTATCTACCTCCTGACAATTGCTTTTTATAATGCCAGATCCAGACCAGCTGTGATGAGTTTAAGGAATCAGGGAGGTAGTTGGAAGGAGATGAGGAAATATTGGCATTTTGCTTGATTAATGCAGTATAGTCCAAGTCTCTGATTAACTCTAGGTAAAAACTTAAAAGAGATAGAATTAAAAATGAGAAGTAAAAGAAAGATATGTTTAATTTGGGAGTGAGGAAAATATGTAATATTTTAAGTATCTGATTTGTGTTTACATTTTGTGATCTTTCAGGTAACAGCTATGTCCATCTCTTATTTTGGAAGCTGAATTCTTAGGTAAAGATGCTACAGTTCTGGAGAGAAGACACCTCAGCAGGCTTCTGTTTTAGTTTTGCAAATATATTTTATCTATTCCACAGGTATTTTCTGGGAATCTCAATGCTTTTATCTATGCTTATTAGTCTAGGTTAATATATGTGGAAACTTGGTTCAAGTTCCTATTTCATCACTTATTCTACTTGAACACAATAGGTTCAAGTTCCTATTTCATCATCCAAGTTTCTATTTCATCACTTAATTTATAGACCTGATTATGTTTTCCAGTAAAATATAAAGGATGTTTGAGATTGGAGGGAAATTTAATGTAGAGTTACATCTAGTTATCTGCTTTTGCTATCTTTTCCTGTAGATGATTAGATCAGGTGGAAACTAATCCAAGCAGATCTAGGTCTATCAGTTTATTATGCTAATGATTGGGCTATTCAGTCATTTCAATTCTGTATCTTCAGTAAACTTGTGGGAGGAAGATATTTTTTGGAAAGAAAGGATATTTTCTTCTTCCCTTAGTGTAAGTCAATATCTGAAGTAGAGAACTGTACCTCCACATAGCATAACTGATTTGTTCAACTGTTGCTGAGGATGATGAGTGTCTTGCTGTTTCTGACAGATATATGATGAGTAGTAGTTATTCATGAAACAAGGACAAAATTCTTTTGTCATATGGCTTTTATCTCTAGAAAGTCTAGCTCTGTGTAAACACTTGAGCTAATTCTAGTTTCATTGTTCATCTCTAAATAAAGTGTTATGGTTTCTTTTTTATTTTCTCTCCAATTTGGGCATGCTGAGAATAAACATTTTTTAATTTTTTTTTTAGAAGAATTACAGTGATTTTGCTACCAAAGAGGAAATTGATAAGAGGAGTAAGGTGCTGTCTTGTTTTCTGTAGAATCTGTGATGACATAAAGGCTACTTTTTTTTTTTTTCCCTCATCTTTGCAAGAGACAAGGATGTTCTCAATATATTGTGAATATATTGTGAATCTGGAGTTGCTAAGTACCTGGAGAAATGGAGCAACTAAGACTTACTGAGTCTTTGTTGTGTCTCTCAGAAGCAAAGATCTGTTTCCCTATTTGTCCCAGGGACAAATAGGTTTGATGGTAGGATCTCAGTTCTAATGAAGAATGGAGAGACTGATTAAAAAAATATATAAAGTCAGGGAAGGAAGTGGGATTATCCTTCTAATCCTTAAGAACTGTCATACAATTTCCTAAGAAATGAATTTAATATTCTCATAAAAAGTTTTTTATTCTTTTCCACAAAAGGTACTAGCAGTTCTCAATTGTCCCCAGACATCCAGTACACTTATTAAAAGTGAACAGATATCATTTTTCTTGTTTTACATACCTATTCATTTCAAGCAAGAGGAGCAGAGACGAAAGGGTTTCCTTTATGCTTAAAATGGCCTAAAATGTCATGTAGGTCAGGCATAAGTTTCTAAATTTAGTTAATACAGGAACTCTCAGTGCCAATCCTGATGAAGGTAATTGTAGCTTGTGGATAAGATGGACTACCTGATTCTGAAAAAGTAGTTGTTCTATTTCAAGAGTGGAAGGAAAACTACTTTCTACTTGTTTCAGGGTATATGTGTTGGGTGGGGAGTTGCAGGAAAGCATGGATTTCTAGACCTTTCTCAGACTGAGTTAGTCCTCTTAGGAAAGCTCTTTAAATAGGGTATAAATCATATTGAAATATGCTACGGTAAGGTGAAGAGATACAATCATCTTGTCTTTATCAAAGGTCTTAAGGTCTGCTACTGTGCAACTCAAGATGGAAAGATTCGGTGAAGGTGAAAGAACAAGTCACATTCTCCTGAATGTGACTCTATAACTGGCTTTTGAGTCAATCCTTTGGAAGAGAAATGAAGAAACTTAGTAGTTTCTGCATTAGAGTTGTTGAATAAGATAACTGTTCTGGCAATATAACTAAAAGACAGAGGATTGGTCCTAGCAGAGGAATTCCTGCTTTATCATGCTCAAGAGCAAAATTCTGTCAGTCTTGTGTTTTTCCTTTCCTTTATTTCTGTAATTTTCATTATGAAAATTCTGCTTTCCTTTCCTGTGTTAGTTTCCTTTTATCCCAGATTTTGGTAATCTATAAAGGAAGAGACATCATGGGTTTAAAGCTATCTTCTATCAAGGTGAGGATAAAAGCCATCTTTTCATGGGTGAATGTTTAACTTTAATACTTCTTTAAAAAAAAAATATATATGACAATATATATGTCATATATATATATATGACAATATATATATGACAATGACAATACTCCATCCCACCTCCTGAAAGCTCCCTCCTATCCTCCCCACCATACCTCCCCCTGCCAAAAAAAAACCCAAAACATACACAAAAACAACAAAAAATCTCTGCAAACGTACTCCAAAAAAAACAAAGCTGTTTTGTTCCTGCTGCCTCTATGAAGGACTGGGTAGGATGCTTAAATGTTAGACATTACTTTAAAATGCATTTTGTCCACATTCTCATTTTTGAGTCTTTGAAGACTTTGTTCAGGATAAAGCCACTTCTACACCTGTCACTTTCTTCAGCAAGTTTTGTTTCCAGTGAGATAAATAATTCCTTGTTGAGCATGGGTAAGCACCTATGTTACGTTTTTTTTTCTTGGGTGTATGACCTGAAATGACATGTCTGTGATGCAGAAGAAAATCCAGAACTAGCTCCAAAGTAGCCTGATGAATCTATTTGTGCCATGCTGTTTTACCTCCCAACTCAGATCTTAAAAGCAGAGGAACAGAGTTATCTAGCACTAAGCTCAAACTAAGAAGTTCTGCGTTTAGTCTATAAATTTCATTCAAAAAGATGGGAATTGAAAGTGTAGATCTCTTTACCTCACTTTCTAGAAGAATTTGTAAGAAAGTATATTTTTCTTTGACACTCTTGCACTTCTTTGTTAAAATTTAATATTGTTTTTATCAAGATCCTTTAAGTTTTAATCTCTTTTATTTTAGGGAAGGTTGATATTTATCATGCTCTTAGTAGGCCTCATCTTGATGTGGATCAAAAAACTCTTGTCTCGTGATTTGTGCTATGCTGTATTTTTGGAGTGAGTGGTTCTTATATGGGAATCCCACCATACTGGATTTTAGATAAATTTATGCCGCTGATTCATGTACTAAACTGGGAAAGCAAAACTGTGGAAACTTAGTATACCATTGCAGAGACAAGAGGGTATTTCATAATCTCTGCGCTCAGGCTAAAGATTTTTCATAATACAGAAATTCAGAGGGAGGGAAAAAGAGCAGTAGAAAGAAAGATGCACAATCTGGGCAAGTTCAGGTGCAAGAAATGTTTCCATTCACCTTGTCAAAGTTTCAAAAGTATAAAAACAAAGTGATTATATTTACAAATTGTTTGAAAAAAAAGAAAAAGGATTAAACAAATCTTAGTAAAACAAAGCTCAGTAAAACATTAATTCATAATCTTTCAATTCTGTTTCTGCATGTGTATGAAAAAAAAACTAAAATTTGAAATATCGGAATTTATCCAAAGAGAGAATATTGGTGGTGGTCAAAGGCTGTGCATGGAATTTATTTTCCATGGGAACTTCAAAGTAAAAGCACTGCTGGGGGAAAATTACACCACCCTTTGAAAAAAAATCAACAAAAATATGAATGTAGCATCTGTCATCTCAAGATGAAATATGTACCTTAGTATAAAATTAAGGAATAAACATAGAAGGTTGCTCAGAATTTATTATTTTTCTATTTGTGGAAGGTGGTGGAAACCAAGATTTTGAAACTCTGAGACTTAGGCTCTGAGACAGGCTGAAGAATACTCAGTGGCTCAGATATCATAATCTAGGACATTCTTTGTTAACTACCATCAAGGAAGACAATGATGGCCACCCTAACAATATGAAATACTTGCAATACAGTGAGAGTTTGGGTGTGTATTTGTTTTTGTCCATCAGGTAGTTAAACGATAAAGCTTGTGGGGATCCCTAAGAATCTTAAATGTATAGGTGTTTATCTCCATACTGATGCTGCAAACTCATTCCTGCTAATACATGACAGTGTGATTGCTAATATTTTGCAAGTACTTTTTAGAGTGAAAAATTCTATACTTCGCATATTTTGCACATTATTATAACACATAAAACACATAAAATATTAGTCAAGGAACATTATCAGAAACTTCTTGTGCTGTAAATTAAATGCAAGGACAAATTTAAAACAGTTGTCCTTGACTGCCTTATATCTACTGGGCAACAATAAGCCTTAGTGATTTATGATAAGAGAAGTAATGACTTCATTAAAGACTTGTTCAAGCTCATTTTTCAAAATATATAGTACATATGATCATTTATTACTGATTTTTTTTTATGCTTCAGTTGTACCATGCAACACACATCATTTGCTTATCTCATTAAAATTTTCTCTACAAAAAGAAAATGTTAGGTTATCAGGCTAACATTATAAACTTTGTAAGCCAAATTAGGAAAATGAGACTGAAAATACAATATCCTATTTATGAGACCTATCACTAATCTATAAAATAGTTTTTAGTGGTTAACTTTAAATATGCTATCAGGGCCACCTTATTTGTGATAGCTCTGGTTTTTTTTTTTTTTTTTTTTTTTTTAACATCTTTTTTTTTTTTTTTTTTTTTTTTTTTTTTTGAGTTTAACAGTGAACAATGAGGAATCAATATCTGGAGATAACTGAATAACAAAATTAATCCTCTATATTTTCCAAAATATTCTTACTAACACTTTGGTTTCCATTGTTATAAGAACATAAGTTAATATTAGACAGGCTTAGTTAATATTAGATAGACTGTGAAGTCAAATAGTGCTCAACTTTATTGTTATGATGTCTCCATTATTTCCAATAACTTGTCAGTGGCATTTTTTATTTACCATTAATGTTCTGATATCTCCCTTTGAAAAATAATTTCTGTTTCCCATGACTGCAGTCTGCCACCCAAAGCATTTTTATATTTTAATGTGCCTTTTGCTTCATACCTTCATCTACGGATTGTCTAATTCTTTACAATATTAAAGGCATTCCACTGCTTGGATATAGGATGCTTCAGGACATATATTTAGGCCTTGTTTGTACTTGTAGAGATAAATATTTAATGTTCCTAAGTAACACCCCTGATGGCAGTGAAATTTGTCAAGTCCAGCTGTTAGTGCAAGATATGACTCAGACTCATCCCGTATTATTTCAAATATCTGTTCATGACACTTCATTTAAAAACCTAGACATCAAAGGCTTCATCATATGGTTGTGTATCTTAGGTAATCTGGATCTACCTGGGCTCATGTCTCTTTCTACTAATAGTACAAACAGCCAAGGATGATTGTGCTCTTTATTAGATTCATAAAGATAGGTAGAATTAATCTGTGTGTAAACCTACTTTGCACCACAGAACCTCAAGAGAGGTAAAATAAGCAATAAAGACATATTGATATTGCACAATATGATGTAAGGGAACCTTTTAATGAATGACTGAAAGAATTTTAAAAGTGTGTAAGTTAGTGAAAGTAAGGTTCACCAATAACTAGTTTTATGAAGTTCATACTGGTTACAGAAGATAAAGCAAGACTTTAACCGTGACTATTTCTGACTGGTCCAAATGTTAGAGAGAAATGTGGATACAGTGGAAAAATACAGCTTGCATTCTTTAATTTTAGTAATAAATTTCTGCCTTGTATAATTGTTGTGTAAATGTATGGAATTGCAAAATTACTTTGTAATTATCATGTAAATCAACAGTAACCTTTGTATTTTCAACACAGAAATACTTTGTTGTTATACTTATTTATCTCAGGATATTATATAATTATTATTTCAGGATATCAAATGTTTTTCTTGTAATTGATATTCATGAGCACAGAGAAGAAATGAAATTTCAAGAATATTTTAAATACTTTTATTTGAAAGCAAAATAATCATATGCATGGGAGACTACTGTCTGGGAGTACATAAATATGCCTTTTCAATTCTAAGCATCAGTACATGAAAGAAAATGGACATTACCAAACGCTTATTCCCATTCCACCTTTCTAGCTCATCCTAGTAGGTGACGGCTTTGGAGCGGTGGCTCGCGCCGTGAGACCGACCCGAGAGGAGCTAAACCGGCGGCCGCAAGCCGCTTAGCGCAGCGCAGCGCACGCCCCCGAGCAGGGCGAGCGAAGCACCCCCAGCCCCAGGCGGCGTAGGCGCAGCGGGGGCGGAGTCGGCAGGGTGAGGCGGACCGAGCCCCCGCCTACAAGAGCCGCCCCCAGGGAGCGCGAGCAACCAGGAGTGTGGCGCGGCAGTTTGCGCGGCAGTTTGCGAAGGCAGGGCGGCAGCGAGCAGCTCCTCGGCGCACCCGCTATGGTAATCACCCGCCGGAGGGCTGCGTTAGCACCTGCTAAGAAGGAGATAGGCACCCAGACTGAGCGGCTGCTCCAGCATGCAGCCGTCCAGGTACGGGCTGCAAGGAGTGCTGCAGCCTGAAACTTCCGATGGACGGCCTGGGGGAGCGCACCTGTGTGCGGTGTGAGCGGGTGGAGGACCTGCTCCACATGGTAGCTGAGCTAAAAGACGAGGTGGAAAAGCTAAGGAGAATCTCTAGGTCAGAGAGGGAGAAACAGGGGTGGGCACCAGGGAGAGCTCAGCAGCAGCAACAGGTTGGTACAGGTTCCAACCCCAAGACAAGACACATAGATGGTAAAGAGCAGAGGAGTGCATGGACAAAAGTCCAGGGTCGAGGTGGCAAGGTGAAACCTTCTCCCACCTTACCCTACAGGGTCCCCCTGGCAAACAGGT
>VZSG01001155.1:30976-42709 GCA_013398315.1 Nothoprocta pentlandii | reverse complement strand
AAGGAAGGAAGGAAGGAAGGAAGGAAGGAAGGAAGGAAGGAAGGAAGGAAGGAAAGGGACTCTCCTTTTAGGATAGAATCTTTCTCTCTTTTTACCTCACTGGGTTGCAAAACTAGACCTCAAGAAAAAGAGTTAAGAAATACTGCAAGTTCCATTTTGAATTGTGACATATTTTTTAGAAGAGTATTAGAACAGAACTAATAAGAAATATGGGCCACGGATGCTACAGGAATCATACAAATTATAAGGTATTGATCTTGCTCTTGACATTCACTTTGGTGAATTTGACTAAAGAGAGTGAAGCTACCAATAGTACATGCAATATTATCTTTGGTTGCAAAGTGGCACTCAGAATTATAGTTTGGGAACTATGTAATCAATCATGTACCTGAACCAGATTATAATGATTACGGTTAAACCAAAATTATGAACTGAGAAGTGTTTTTTTTTTGCTCAATAAGTTAAAAATTCACCACTATGACATGTTTAAACTCAATGGACTGTAATGACTCCTAAAGACTTCCTATAGGCTGCTGGTTAGCTAATACACATTTTCAAAAACTAGTCAAAGTCAAAAAACTTCAGATCAAAAGAGATTCATGTTCCCAACTGCTGTTAGCAGCAAAGAGAATTATACCTGTCACTGCTGGTAGAATTATATGCTTTACTAGGCATCATGTTGGCATCTTTTTAAAATGTAAAGAAATAATAAATCTTTAAAAATCATACTTCTCCAAAAATTTAGTACAAGCCTTTTTCACTTTCAATATTTTTGTTTATATGTTGAATAAAGATACAGTTTAAAGGACATTTTTGAATTTCTTACACTTTAAGTTTTCCATAAATTAGAATAGAAATTATATATATACACACATATATACACATAGTTGTATTATTTTAAAACTCAGACTGTATCATAATATTATATTTTAAAATAATTCATTTCTTCCATGCCAAGCCCAGATACTAATGTCCTATGACCTCTGATCACATTGCAAAAGATTTATTTATGTGTTGCCTGAAAGAAAAGTGGATGTTATTTTTCACAACCAATATAGAAAAAAAAAAAAAAAAAAAAAAAAAAAAAAAAAAAAAAAAAAAAAAAAAAAAAAAAAAAAAAAAAAAAAAAAAAAAAGAGAGAAGAGGGGAATAAAAACCAATATGGACAGAAGTAAAAGAATAATGAGTATGGGAAATATTTTCAATGTCTTAGAGGAGATCTGTCACCTGTCAAGGATTGTCATTGAACTGTAAGCTTTATTCTGACACTGAGTTAAGGTTGTCATCAGTTTAAAAAGCCTGATCATGACATTTATGAAAGAGAAACACTTTTTGTAGAAGAAGTTTTACTATTTACAGTCACCAACTCTATCACTTAAACTCTCCAGATCCAGAGCTTGTGCAGTTATGGTTAAACTACATCTTATAACATTTTTTTTTTAATTCGAATTTTCCATCAACTTAATATTAAGTTCCTAATATTCATTGTTTACGGAATTTTCTTATTGAAGTAGCTATTATTATCAGTGGGGAGAGGATCCTGTTAACAAATGATAAATATAGCTATCACTTTATACAGAAAGGGTTCATTCAGTCACTACAAACTACTTTCTATTACTTTTTCACAGAATCACAGAATGGTTGAGGTTGGGAAAGACATCTAGAGACTAACTAGTACAACTCCGTTCCTCAAGCAGGGACATCTGCAGAATGTAGCCATGGACACATCCAGGCGGGTTTTGAAGATATCCAAAGAAGACTCCACAACTTCTCTGGACAGTTTGTTCAAGGGCTCTGTCACTCTCACAGGAAAGAAGTTCTTCTTTCACATGGAGATGGAACTTCTAGTGTTTCGATCTGTACTCATTGCCCCTTATCCTATCACTGACCACCACCACAAAGAGTTTGGCCCCATCCTCTTTACTTTCTCCCCCCCAGGTACTTATACATTTTGATCAGATCCCCTCTCAGCCTCCTCTTCACCAGGCTAAACAGGCCCAGCTCACTTAGTCTTTCCTCATAAGACAGATGCTCCAGTCCTTTAGCCATCATCTTCATCACTCTACGCTAGACCCTTTCTAGAAGCTCCACGTCCCTCTTGTACTGGGGAGCCCAGAACTGAATACAATACTCCAGATATGGCCCCACCAGAGCTTAGTAGAGGGGCAGATCACGTCCCTCAACCTGCTGGCAGCACTCCTTGTGCGGCAGGCCAGGGGCTCATTAGCCTTCTTGGCCATGAGGGTACACTGCTGGCTCATGACTAACTAGTTGTGTATAAGAAGAGGAAAGATTCATAATCTGTTTATGATCCATGAAGGTCATGAGACTGTTGTGAAGCTGAGAACTAAGCCGTTATCTGGTTGTAGGGAGTTCCAAGGCAGCTACACAGTTATGAAAACAGAGACCTTATCTGGAGGTGAGGAGCCAGTGAGGAATTTCGAAGCAGCCGTGCCAGAAGGTATGGCACCAACCCAAACACAGCTGACCTCTAAGTAGTTTGGAGGTCAAACTTGAGGGAGGGGAAGATGATGAAGGCAGGACCCTCATAACAAGACGAGAGACCCCCCCCCACTGGTGAGGTACCACCCCTGTTATGCCTTCTGACACGTACTAGCCCTACGTGGCAGGGCACGCCACATATAAAAAATAATCGTGAATCTGAAGCAGAGAGAGACTTCCACTGAGACCTACGTTGTCTCCGTGGGGAGGCCTACAAACTTGGAGCCTGCCAGCTACCTCTTGTCTATCGTGCGGGGATGATCGGTCTCACTGTCCTGCTGGCAAGTATCCTCTTGTAAGTAATTGCTATGTAGGAGCCTTGTTTTGCAGGTAGATGCTAACTAATTGTCTTGCTTTAGTGTGTTGCTAGAGTGAATTGTCCTGAATAAACCAAGAGGTTGATTTTTCTCAGAGTACTTGTGCTTTCATTGCCAAACCCTAAACCTATCTGGAACAAGTCATCAACGAGGACTCCCAGATCCCTCTCCATGGAGTTGCTTTCCAACAGGTCAACCCCTAATCTGTCTTGGTGCCTGTGGTTATTCCTCCCCAGGTGTAGGATCCTGCACTCGTCCTTGTTGAACTTCATGAGGTTCCTCTTTCAACTCTCCAGCCTGTCTAGGTCCCTCTGAATGGCACTACAGTCCTCTGGAATGTCAGCTATTCCACCCAGCTTGGTATCATCTGCAAACTTGCTCAGGGTGCACTCTGTGCCGTTGTCCAAGTCATTGATGAACAAGTTGAACATCACTGGGCCTAGTACTGACCCCTGGGGCACACTACTGGCCACAGGCCTCCAACTAGACTCATACCCATTTATCACCACCCTCTGAGCTCTGCCATCCAGCCAGTTCTCAATGCACCTCACTGCCCTCCCTGTCCAGTCCACATTTGCAGAGATTTCCTATGAGGACGTTTCAGGAGATGGTGTCAAAAGCCTTGCTGAAATCAAGGTAGACAACATCCACAGCTCTCTCCCATCGCCTGTCCATCCAGTCATCCCATTGTAGAAGACTGTCAGGTTGGTCAAACACAACCTCCTCTTGGTGAATCAATGCTGACTACTGATGACCTTCTTTTTCTTCACATGCCTAGAGATGGGTCTCTAGGATGAGCTGCTCCATCATCTTTTAAGGGACGGAGGTGAGGCTGACCAGCCTGTAGTTTCCTGGATCCCCTCCTTGCCCTTTTTGAAGGGAGTGACATTGACTTTCTTCTAGTCCTCTGCCACCTCTTCTGCTCTCCATGAACTCTCAAAGATGATGGAGAGCAGCTGAGCAATAAACCCCACCAGTTCCTTCACCATTCTTGGGTGCATCTCATATGGGCCCATAGATGTATGGGTTTCCATGTTGCTTAAATAATCTCTAACCCAATTCTCCTCAACCAGCAGAATATCTTCCTCTCTCAAGATTTTCTCTCTTGTGTCTGGGCTATGCAGTTCATAGGAACTAGCCTTAGCAATGAAGACAGAAGCAAAGAAGGCATTTAGTAACTCTGCCTTCACTGCATCCTCCATCACCAAAGCACCCACTCCGTTCAGCAACAGGCCCACATTTTCCCTAGTCTTCCGGTTGCTGATGTATTTGTAGAAGCCCTTCCTGTTGTCCCAGATATCTCTTGCTAACTATAATTCCAAATGGATCTTTTTCCCTACTGTATCTTGAGATGTCACAGAATGGTATCTGATTGATAAGCAAAATCATATTTTTCAACAATTTCAACAATTATACAAATGCTATTGTAAAAAAAGAGGTGTATTTAATTCTTTTCACCACATGTCAGGGAGATAGTGAATTGTATTCAATAGATATGTCTTCTGGTCCTCTACTGGGCTGATCCATGTTATATGATAAAAAAAAGAAAACAAACAAAACCTACTAGCAAAGTTACAACAAGTCTTCACTCTCAAAAATATGTGTTGACAAATATGAAATGTGAAATTAACATGAAGGGTGTTGTCAATGTTTACATAAAGGAAGTTCCATGTCCTTTACACAATCCAACAGATGCTGGCTGCCCTTCAAACATTACATCATCTGATATCACAGAATCACAGAATATTCAAGGTTGGAAGGGACCTCTAGAGATCATCTAGTCCAACCTTCCTGCTCAAGCAGGCACACATAGAGCATGTGGCACAGGGTGGCATCCAGGCGGGTTTTGAAGACCTCCAGAGAAGGAGACTCCACCACCTCCCTGGGCAGCCTGTTCCACTGCTCTGTCACCCTCACAGGAAAGAAGTTCCTCCGCACCTGCAGACGGAACTTCCTCTGCTCCAGCTTATGGCCATTACCCCTCGTCCTATCGCTGGCCACCAATGAAAACAGCTTGTCCCCTTCCTCCCTGCATTCTCCCTTCCTGAACTTATACATATTAATCATATCCCCTCTCAGCCTTCTCTTCTCCAGAGAAAACAGGCCCAGCTCACTCAGTCTCTCCTCATACGAGAGATGTTCCATTCCCTTAATTATCCTAGTTGCTCTTCTCTGGACCCTCTCGAGAAGCTCCACGTCCCTCTTATACTGGGGAGCCCAGAACTGCACACAATACTCCAGGTGAGGCCTCACCAGAGCTGAGTAGAGGGGCAGAATCACCTCCCTTGACCAGCAGGTCACTCCTCCTGAGGCAACACTCCTCCTGATGCAGGCCAGGATCCCATTGCCCTTCTTGGCCACGACGGCACACTGCTGACTCATGGTTAACTTAGTGTCAACCAGGACTCCCAGGTCCCTCTCCGTGGAGCTGCTTTCCAGCAGGTCGACCCCTAATCTGTACTGGTGCCCGGGGTTATTCCTCCCCAGGTGCAGGACCCTGCACTTGTCCTTATTGAACCTCATGAGGTTCCTCTCTGCCCAACTCACCAGCCTGTCCAGGTCCCTCTGGAATATATTGGGAACTGGAATATATTGGGAGCTGGAATATATATTGGGAACTTCAGCATCTATCTCAAAACAGTGACTTCTTCCCTGAGCAAATTGTATATGGAAGATTTTGTGGAATGTAAAGGATATCTGGTTTCAAAGGAATTGGTTTATGACTTCAACAAAAACAACAAAGTAATACATTAAACACACAAATATAGAAACCCTAATGAAGAGGACATAATGGAGATAACAACCAGAACTCAACTTACAGCTGAAAAGACCATTGAAAAAACTCCTTAAGTATTACCTAAAAGATATTTCACCAAAACTTTGTAACTATTATTACATGGGGAAGGACAATATTATCATGGGTTTCTTGGGGGAAAGCCAACTTATTATCACATGGTTCATGGGACAGTGCAAAATTTATTTTGGGATTTTTTAATGGGATTGTTGGAATGTGCAAAACTTAGTACAGCATTTTCTGTGGAAGTGCAAAAGACAAGATCAGGGAAGAACAAGTGTGAAGAAATGGAGCAGAAGAGTAGTAAGAGTCTGGTCATTTATAAACAAGCTGATGATCAGCCTGCTGGTCTGCCCAGGCCATATGATTGAAGTGATCCTGTCTGCTTATTAAACTCTATTTCTACCTGTCATCTGTGTGAGCCTAGTCATTCTGCGGCATGAGGATGGGGGTGGCCAAGGTCAGAGTATGCTTCACTAGCAAACTTCAAGCTAAACTAGAGAGAGTAGGAGGATGTTGCAGTTTGAAGCAGGGGTGGAGGGGAAAAAATCGGGGGGATAATTTGGAAAGAAAAGAATCTCCTTGCATTCCAGTCAGTCCTCGGAAGTTAGAGGGACTGGGGGTGGCTGGATTCATCTCTTAATAGGGATATCAAATACTGTGGTAGCTATAGGCCCAACTCTGGAAGTACTGGATTCATGAACAGATTGTCGACTGTAGGTCCAATCACCTTCAAATCAACAAGTCAAGTTTATGAATGGCATGATATATTCAAATACAATGTTTACAAAGCAGATTTTAGGTGTAAGTACAGGAAATTCTTTACTAAAGCATGGGGTTTTTGGCTAGCTCTAGTGTACAAATGCACAATAATCATTCACCCCAGAAGATGGGAGAAGGCTGTTAGTCTCAAGCAGGACGGTGACACGACCTGAGGGAAGGAAAGGAGTTTCAGCCTGTCGACCAATCCCAGAAGTTACAATGGGTTTTTCCCTCTACTCCTTCCCTCCATAACTCACCTTTTACCCTTTTTTTCTTACATTTAGGTGGAGCCTAAGTGCCTGTAGTCATGCTTACTATTGTTATTGATTGGTGAAAAGTTTCTTGCTTTCGTTTAAAGGTGCCGTCAGTTGAAAACTTAGAGCGCATGCTCAGTGAGGAGTGGTCGTATCTTGGAGGCTGGTAACTTTTGGGATGGAGGTGTGTTTGGGCATTATAAAAAGCTTTTAATTAGCAAAGTTCATGTGAAAGGAGAGATTTGCCACCCTTACTGGCTTAGCACCAGATCTCTCATTGTATATCTCCCATTGGTCAGCTATTGTGTGGTGTATCAGTGGCCAGAACAGGAGTACAACAGAGTTCGGCTGCAGTGTTCACTCCGCTCCACTCTCCCTTATACCTCTTTGCAGCTGTGAAGAGGGAAGATTGTGGTGTCTAGGGAACTGGGGTAGGATTGAGGGCAGGGGGCAGACTTTGTGTATACCAACCATCCTGCAAGTGGTAACTGTGAATCAGCCCAAGCAAGCTTCTATAATGCCAAAACTTTTGTCAGGCCCTAGCTTTTCCCTAAATTTCTCCTTTTAAGCAATTCGGGAAGACCTAGAGTCACCACTGGAGACTGAAAAATGGAGCCCAGGATTATTTGGCACAGTCTTTACAGGTAAGACCTTCCCTAAAGAATTTCTGATGCTGGAGACCATGGTGGAAGTATGGAGAAAGGAAAACCTTGGTGGAGCAGGATAGGATTAGGGATCACATGACATCCACAGGTCCATGGGCCTTAATGGGTTGAACCCAAAAGTGCTGAGGGAACTGGTGGATGTCATCGCAGGACCATTCCCAGTGATTTTTGAATTCTGAGAAGTGGATGAATGCCAGTCTCACTCCAGTCTTCAAAAATGTCAAGAAGAATGACCCAGGAATTCCAGTCCTGTCAGCAACACCCTAATCCCCGGAAAGGTATATGGAACAGCTCTTCCTTGACACCATCTCCAAACATATGAAGAATAAGATAATCATGTATAGCCAGCATACATTTACCAAGGGGTAGTCATGCCTAACAAACCTGCCTTTTCTGATGGAATGACTGGCTGGGTAGAGATGGGGAGAGCAGTGGATGTTGTCTACCTTGACAAATAAGGCTTTTGACACAACATCCTTTTAAGCATGCTACTGAAGTATGGTCTAGATGAGCAGACAGTGAGGTAGATAAAAATTGGTTGAAGAGCACATCTTAAAGCATTGTGATGTTTGATGCCTATAGGACATCACATTAATAACACTGAGGGATGTGATCCTTCCCTTGGTGAGGCCACATCTGGATGACTGTGTCCAGTTCCAGACTCTCTAGTACAAGAGAGATATGAAGCTACTGAAGAGTCAGTCCATCAAATGTCCACTTTGATGATTAAGGGACTGGAGCATCTTTCATACAAGGAAAAGATGAGAGAGCTGGATTTGTTCAACCTGTGGAAGAGAAGAGCGAGGGAGGATCATATCAATGATCCTCCTATGATCACTGTGATCCTGTGGTCATATCAATGATCCTCCTGTGATCATATCAATGTCTATATATATCTGTGTATAAATAAATAAATAATGCAAATAAGATGGGCCTAGAATCTTCAGCAGTGTCCAGCTGAAAAGGATGAGAGGTGAAGTTTGCAAGCTGAAACACAGGAAGCTTCATCTGAACATAAGGAAAACATTACTGTGAAGGTGACAGAGCATTGAAACAGGTGGTTTGGATGTGTTTTGGAGCCTTTATCCTTGGAGATATTCAAGGCCATCCAGATAGGCCTGGGCAATGTGTCTGGGCAGCATGCCCTAGGTGATTCTGCTTGAGCAGAAGGGTTGGACTATATGATCTCTGGAGGTGCCTTCCAACTGCAACCATTCTGTGAAATGGAAAGGTAGGGGTATACAACATAAGAAGATATTTTACTTCTTGGATCTTGGTCTCTGTAAACTACGACTCCCTGAGTTCTATGTAATAATATTTTTCACTGACTTCAGTAGAATTTCTTTGGCCAAATTATTTATAGTATCAATTCTGTTCTAGTATCAATTCAGTTATGGCAATTCAATACAAATATGTGAGGTTTTTTTTGTTGTTGTTTGTTTGTTTGTTTTGTATTTTGTTTGTTTTCCTTGGGCTACTTTCCCTGGGTTTCCTTATCACTTACAGTGATAAGATTTAGTAATATCACTGTGAGTGATAAGGAAAAGATTTACTAAATCAAATAAAAATCAGTCAGGGTGCAAGTTGTAGCTCTGTTTCTAAATGAGAGAGAGAAGGAAAATGATTTCCACACAAGCTGAAATGTGTCGATTGTTTAGAATAGCAAAAATAAGCTGAACATGAAATTGTGGATGGTGCTTGGCAACACTACAACTTTTTTTTTGATTGTTGCTCTATTAAATATATATATTATATATATTATTATGGCTATTGCTGTTTTCTTTTCCATCTAATATCTGCCCAAGGGAAATGTGTTCTTTGCATGTGTGTACAAGGAAAAGTAATTTGACTTTGCAAAGAAAAAATCTGAAGTGCCCCAAGCCAAAGATAAACACTAAAATGATAGTTCTTCAGTAACACTCAGTGTCATTTGTGCTTTAGCTACAGCATCATGTTAAAAGTCAGAGAAATTACTGTCCAGTTGTAGTTCAGTAGCTGGAAATAAATTGCTTGTACATCTCTTGTGAATTGTTACCTCTATGCATGCATATAAACCAAAGAGAAAGGCTGGAAATTATGCCTGAAATGTTCACATACCATATTCTTCATTCATAAAAACACATTTCAGCAACAGAAATTTGAGTTGGTACAGTTAATGTTTCAGAGATGACCTTAGGATTAGTAACTACACAAAATTTAAGCTGCAATTTGTAACTGTTCATTTCTCTGAAACATTTGCAGGAAGTTTTGTAAAACCATTTCATAAAGAAAGAAAAACATTTTATGTATCTGATAGTAGTTGGCAACTGCATCTTTTTGTAGTTATCTATCCATCTTTGGTGTCTGCCTCTCCTTTGGTGAAAAACTTATAAATGAGATAGTCGTGTATCTCCAGCAGGATTTGATTCAGTACTTGTACAATTTAGCTTTTATCAGCTTTAAGTGATAGCATTAGCAAGAGCTAATATCACTTTAAGAGAGAGAGGAAGAGTTTGGAAACTTTCATTTTCAGTTTGCAGCAAAGACCTAGCTGTTTATCCAGCTATATTTCTCAGTCTCTGAAAATTTAAGAGGTTAGATTTTTGCTGTTTTTTTTTCCTAATTTAATATAAAATACACAATCAAAATGCTAAGCTTGAAAAATCACCAGAGTTATAAAAAACTCATGACACTTTTAAATGAGTATAAAGCAGTAATAAAAAGGCTTTAATTCAAGATTTTTGAATCTGACCTGACTATTTTCATGATGTTAATTTTAATGGATTTTATTAGTTTATCTGGGAGAATAATATACAGAATATATTAATTATATGATGAAAAAGGAAAGCTGTAATTTATTCAGAAGACTCATATTGTCTTCAGTCAGCTATGTATGTAGCTGATTGATCTACATACATAGCTGTATGAGCTGTGTAATATGTAGAGGATGTAAAACATACATGATAGGAACTTCACTATCTATGGAAACCTATTTATTAAAATTTTGTAATCATAAATTGTTATAAGACAGTCATATAAATGACACCATTGTCCATTTTATTAATTAACTCAAATTAATGTTCAAGTGATAATTCCTAAAATTTCTGATTTTTATCATATTAAGACAATCTGGAGTATGTCTCAACTCATTTGTACAGATTTAGTAGAAATCACCTCCTATCTTTTTTTAATTTCTGATATTATTTTTCTTACAATAATGTTTAAAGAAAGCATATGGGAATTTTTACCTGCATGTTTTACTTTATATAAAAGTAAAACAGAGTTCTTTAGCTGCAAGTTGTAAATCTACTACAAATGACAGTTTATAGGGATAAGAACCATTTGATCAAGTTAGACAATGTACAACCATGTCTTCTCAAAGAACAAGACCCATTGCACTTGATACCAATTTAATTCAGGAAAACAAACTTTAAAATGCTTGTTTTACTAGGGGAACATTTATATAAAAGGTAAAGGTGTTTTGGTTATGAAAATGAAATATTGAAATACATTATTGATGGCAATATGAGACAGGAATCACAACTGATTTGGATAGTTAGACATTTTATACTTTTTAAAACTAGATCCATTCCCATAACTGAAATCTCTTAAGAGATTGCCCTTAAGGATTATACAAAAGAAATTGAAGCTTAAATTCTTGGTCAATGAGTGTAGTTTCCTTTGCTGAATATACCTCTATATTTAGCAGCAAAACTGACCTGATTAATAGTAATTATTTTGCTTGTTTTCACTGTGAGAATCTTCAGTGTTATATTTTTTGCAAAGTGATTTAAAAGAGGAAGTTACATCCGTGAATTATCGTTAAAAGATTTGTTCATACCATTTCCTATTTCTCTGGACTATGCTATGCAAAACCTGTAAATATGAGGTTTCTTGGAGTGATGAAACTTGATGGCTGGAACAGCTTTTCTTCCTATCTTTATCTAATAATACCATGAAGCTAATAAGATAAAAATACTAAAGGAAGATAAATATTAAGGAACCTTTTATAGACAAGAAAAAAAAAGTTATCTAATTTAGGGAAAGAATTTACAAGATAAGCTTTCTAATTACATTACACTTTAAAGTAAACAGATGTGATTGTCTGGCTATTTCATGTAAGCATGGTTACTAAAACATTTATTATTTCACAATATGTATGTATGTACCTATATTGTGTATATGTTTGCATGTGTATGCACATACAGATTATTAAAAGCCTTGAAACAATTTCAGAATGTAAACTAGAATTAATAAAATATAAATCCCCTATGTATCACCAGAACAGCAGATTAACTAACACTAACATGATGAATCAAGCTGTATTGAATTTGCTTTCACAACTGAGTCTAAGTAGGGCAGCAAGAGACACATACCGTTTCAAGCAATTAATAGACCAGAAGAGAGCCAGAGGTTTACCTTTTTTTTTTTTTTTTTTTTTTTTTTTTTTTTTTTTTTTT
>VZSG01001155.1:17282-30666 GCA_013398315.1 Nothoprocta pentlandii | reverse complement strand
GGTTTTTATAAGACATTGATCAGGTTCCCGCTCGGCTTTCTTCAGGCTGAACAGGCCCAGTTCTATCAGCCTTTCCTCATAAGGCAGATGTTCCAGGCCCCTGATCATCTTTGTAGCCCTGCACTAGACTCTCTCCAGCAGCTCCACATCCCTCTTGTACTGGGGAGCCCAGAACTGCACACAGTACTCCAGATGTGGCCTCACCAGGGCTGTGTAGAGGGGTACGATCACCTCCCTGGACCTGCTGGAGACGCTCTTCTTAACGCACCCCAGGATCCCATTGGCCTTCTTGTCCATGAGGGCACACTGCTGCCTCATAGTCATCTTTTCCCTTTCAAAATTTTTTCATATGACATTCTTCTAGTTAAAATATAGGATATCCAAGTGCAGTTTCCTCTTCTGCCTCAGCTGGTTTAGATCCACTTTGTCTCAGGAGACTGAAGTAGTGTTAATTCCCTACTGAAATAGTGTTAATACCCTGTCTAATTACCTACGAGATTTCTAGAGTAAAGCTTTCTTCATTCCTACTGAAAATATATTAATACTTCAACAAGTACTATTGTTTCATCTGTCCATAAAGAGGAAGCACAGCAGAATCAAGTTGCTGTCATTAGTGGAGAGAGATCCCAAATGGTAAAAGGGAAAACTAGGTTGCATAGGTTCTAGGTTCTGTAGATTCTAGGTTCTAGGTTCAGTCTTTTGCTTTTTCAGTCTGTGTTCAACCTGTGATTTTTCTGTAAAGAGAAGGTACAGTTTTAAGAATAGGGGTAGTATGTTCTAGCCTAGAACATCTTTTAACATTTTGGGATATATAGGTATGTTGAGTGAGTGCTAAACTCCTTGACTACTGATTACAAATGAAAGTAGCTAGCTGTGCCCATAACTTTCCCTGGCAATGTTTTGCCAAAACAAAGTTTTGTTGTCCCTCCCTTTTGTGCTTCACTTTTCTAGGCATACTCTGAATGTGTAGTGCAGGAAGAGTCGGGAATTCGGGTGGAAGAATATTTCATATCTTGTTTCTGAGCTACTTTTCTTGCAAAGGAGAGTCCCATGTTCTAATGATGCTGAGGAGTGCAAGCAAAAAATACTTTCTCCATCGTTAGGAATATATATATATATATAAATATATATATATATATATTTATATATATAAATGTGTATATATACAATTAAAAGTAGTTAGTGGGAAAAAAATGAAGATGGACAAGGCTGGAGCTATTTAATATCTATAGAGACAGAGATAAAACAGGTGATGCTTAGGAAGAACATAATTTATCCCATGGCCAAAGTTTTAATACCTATTAGACTATTTTGGCCAAAACCTTTTTAGAGTTCAATTAATGTATGCATTGTGCTTATTGACAGAAAAGGATAGTGATGGGCATTGAGAGTAAACAATTGTGTAAAAGGTAGCAGGATCAAAGGAAGCTGAATGCAAAGGACAGAAGAATTGAAGTGCACAAAAAAAGTCATAGATAGAAAGAAAAAAAAAGATAAAGGTGAAAAATGGGATAATAGCCTATATGCAGCAGTAATTTAGATGACATTTCATTTATCGAACAAAAAGTATATGAATACATGTATTGATACATGTATTTCCCCAAACTCAATAAATTTCATCCACACTCAATCAGTATTTTTTTATGAGATAGTTGTGAAGTATGCTGACAAATAGATTTATGAAATGACACTAATGTAAAGATGAAGGGTCACAAAGCAGCCAGAATATTGACTTTTGAGTTGCACTTAATCAGAGGCGAAGAATAAAATAGAACTGGCATTTGTCTTTTCATACATCCTGGTGGTGATCCCGTTTTTTTAGCATTTTCCTGTATTTACCAGCATCCTTCCTTGCTACCATCCAGCCTACACGTCTCTCATTTTTTTCTTATACTCCCTTATAATTAATTCCAAAGGAGGCTTTTTATTTCAGATAAAGCAATAGAGTCTGTAGATTTGCCACTGAGACCATTGTTCTAGCTTTCTATCATCAAAGCTGCATGTGTACACAAAAGGGTAATGTGTGTCTACTTACAATGGGACTTGGGGAGAGTGTGTTACATGTATTTTACAAAGGAAAGAGTCTTCTCAGAGTCATGTAGACTTTGCCCTGAAGAACAGCTGGGAACTGCTGACAACTTCATATGCTTCAGTGATGAAATTATTCCTTTTCAGCAACACTGAAAAGACTATTTTTGCTTCACATAAAACCGACAGTCTCTACTTCTCAACCTGCATAAAGAATGTTTCAAAATGGCATGCATGATTCCAACAGACATTATTCAAAGCATATCAAAATGTATAAAAGAACTTTTGATGGTTTGATCTCTGCATAATTAATTCATATTGTTGCAAGCAGTTCAGTAAAAGTAATTTGATTAAAAATCAAATATTCTTCAAATACTGTGCATTTTTTCTTTGTTTTTGAAAAAAATTTCCATCTGCACGAATGATAATGTAATGATTAAAAATGTTTGAGACAGTGTATTACTTGCTTGATGTTATGGTCAGGAAAGTTATGTAAAATTGACATTCAATCAGATATTTCAATTAGAATAAATATTTTTATTATTATTATTTTATAAAAAATACTTTTGTTTATTTTCTTTCTACTTTATTTGCCTGTCTTTCTGACACTTGCCTCTTTACATTTGTCACCAAGTTTCCCTTCTTTAGCTTCTAAAAAGTCCATCAATATAATTCGAATTGATATAGTAATTTAGCTCAAGATTACTTGTATCATAAAAAAATATATATTTTCTACTAGCTCTTCTTATGATATGTATCATCACTTTTCTACTCCTCTCCATGATATTTTCACTTCATCTTCCTGATAAATTTAGTAACTTATGCACATTTGATGTAATTTACAGGTGTTCTTACACAGTTATATTATTTCCTGACTTCACTAAGCTAAATCTGGTGGCCTCAAGAGTGGCCTATTATCACCCCAGGGCCAAACTCTTTGTGGTGGTCGCCAGGGATAGGACAAGAGGTAATGAAGCAGAAACACAGGAAGTTCCATGTCCACGTGAGAAAGAACTTCACTGTGAGGGTGACAGAGCCCTAGAACAGGCTGCCCAAGGAGGCTGTGGAGTCTGGAGGTCTTCAAAACCTGCCTGGATGCCATCCTGTGCCATGTACTGTAAGTGTCCCTGCTGGAACAGGATGGTTGTACTAGGTGATCTCTAGAGATCCCTTCCAATCTTAACCATTCTGTGATTCTGTGAATTTATTCTCTCTTACGTTTTAATGTTATTGTTATGATGGACACTGACAGAGGCCCCAAGGTGCCTGGCATGAGCATTCCAATCTGAAGATACTGTCACATAAAAACAGAAATTTAATTTTCCTGACATTGTACAGGGTAAACCACAGTTTAAAAATAGAAAATAAGAAAATAGCTCCAAGATTATGCAGAGCTCCAATCTGAAGCCAAAGACACATCTTCTGTATCTCTCAATAAAGATCAGAGGGTGCTTTGATCTGAGAATTGTTTCTGATCACCTGACAAAGAGGACAGAGTATATATTCAGGAAGTCTGGAGATTTTCGCAGAAGGTCTTTTTCACTAATATGAAATGCTTTGGTGAACTAAAGTATATATTAAAAAAAAATAAACATACAGACAGGAGAGGGAAAAGATAAAAGCCCCATACTGCATTCGTGAGCATTTAATTTTGTCTGAGCATCTGCTTCACCTGAGGGTTCCAAAAAAACAAGATGATGAAACTGCAACACTCTTGTCTTTCATCTGTGAAAAACTGTGTTCAAGAGTGGTCTCCAACTACTGGGAAAATGACTAATGTTTCATCCATCTTAAAGAAGAAGACTTCAGATTAGGATTTGTATGTTTTCCTTCTCCTTCAAAATTAGCACCTCATCGCTTCTAATGGCTTTATCCTAACTCCTTGTTTCCTTTGCTCTCTGGCTCTATTTCCCTAGTTTTTTCAGGGAAAAGGTTTGTGGTTAAATCCGTGATGGAAACAATCATAGAGATTGGAAACTGGATGCCTAAGCTCTTGAGGCATCTCCACAGATAATGTTTTTTTTTTTCAATGTAAACAGAAAAAGAAAAAAAAGTTGAGAAGGGTTTTGCCTATAGAAATTCAAGCTACTACTGCCATTTTTGTGGAGGGCATGAGGAAATGAAAGTATATTTTCCTTTATTACTTGTTAGTTAAAAATCTTAGGTATCTTTAAAACAGTAAGCTGAAATGTCAATCCTAATATTAACTATGCAGAATTCAGAAATCCAAGAGTTGGATTGGAATCTTAATACACAGTGAAACACAATCATTTCAAATAATCCAAGCTGGAAGACCTATTTATTTCTGAAGTGGTAACTGAAGACTTAGTGAAATATTATAAGATATTTCAGTATCACTATATATCTATGCGTAGGTAACTGAACCAAGCTGTAGCAAAGTGGCTTATATTTATAAATGGCAAGTTATGTGAGATGACTGCCATTCTTCCTCCCAATATCTGACCTTCTTTAGTAAGCAGCAATGTGAACAGAAAGAGACATTAATTACAAAAATCTGCAAGAAGACTAAAGGACTAAAATAAATGTGACAATAAAATGTGCTACCTAATTTTGCATTGTGGGAAAAATGGTATATTCTGATTCTGTTTGTTACCATTACTATGGCAAAGCTCTGAGAAATGTCATTTTACATTATTTTGAAAAGATGAAAAAAAAATGTTTAATTCTATATTAGAAGAGGATAAGATATAAGGCATAATACTGGAGAGACATTAATGAGAGTTTCAATGACTTAGACTAAACTGAATAAATGTGATAGAAATTCTTGGAAATATATCTGAAAACATCATATTTACTTACTGGTATTGGTTTCCATATTACTGAAGCTTTCATTAGTTTCCTATTCATAAACAGAGCAGATTTGTGTTTCCACTTGGGAGCTGTTGGACAACATACATATTTACAATTATACATATTTTCATTTTTTAAGATTTATGAATCCTACACAAAGGTCAGAGAGCAATAATTCAGCCACTAATGCAAAGATATGAAAATTAGTCCAGTCTAAATGATTGCAATAACCACTGTCAACCTTAAAGTTCTTTTTTTTAATCATGATCTGACAACTTTGTTGACAAAAAACTTTAATGAAAAAGGACCAGAATATTTTCTGGACAAGCCAAACACACTTTTATTAATACTTGATTTTAAAGCACTTACCTGTGCTGGATCACAATCCATCCTATTTAATATCATTCTATGCTTCCGTAATTGCTCACGGAATTTGCTGACAAATAAATAGTAATATTTCAGTGTGTTACACATGTGTTTCAGGTAATGATAGTTGAGCACTAATTGTCACTTGTATACATTAGAACTCAGCAGGGTCATTTGAGAATTAAACTAGCCATCTGCACTTGCCTCATTTTTGCCTGTTTATTGTACTTTCTGCTTAATACTCCCTTGAGGTTTACTGAAAAAAATATGTAAATATATTTGACCAGGATTTAATGTCTTGTCCCCATGCATCAAAATAGACCATCAATAGCAGAACAGTGTTAAAGATAGAAATTAAATCTTATTTTTATATCATCTTATTGCCTTATTTCTCACTACGAAAAAAATCTTTAATGATTATAAGATTATAAAAAGAAAGGGACTGCAAGAAACAAGTACAGGTCATCTAGTCTATCTCCTTGCCCTAAAGCAGCATTAATTATTCTAAATCACTGTGATGGGAAGAAAACAACTTGCTCACTTACTGTCTTGTCAATATACCTGCATAGCTTTGTCTGTTGTAATAACTGTCAGAAAACAAACTCCTAAATTTAGATATTCTCAGCTCTCTTCTTGCAGAGTTTTAAGGGCCGGCATTACTCATTCTTCCACATTAACAGACAACAGGGTGCCATTTTTGCTGCCTCCAAAAGCTTGTTTGATAGTGTCCTGCCACTATCTGTGCTAGTTTTTAAGCATGTTTTAATTATTCATTACCTCAGTAGAGAGAACTCTCCTGCTGTCTGTATCTACAGGCAGGCACAAACACTAGTCTTAGTATACTTTGCTGTTGAACCTCTTCCCATCTAAAATAGAGGCTGAATTTTCTGCTTTTTGAATCTATTGATGCTATGCTTCAATTGACAGTGCTATGCTTATCTTCCGTTGAAGAGCCAGGTCTCTGATTTTCTTGGTTCATAACAATGAAGCTGCATTTCTGCTTCTTCTGTAGATGATTACTGTGGACAAATTACTTTTCGTTTTAGATCTCAAAAAAAAAAATTATTTGATGAAACTTCTGTAACTAAAAAAAAAATAAAAACAGAGTAACTTAAAATGAAAATCAACTTTTCTTAAGAAACATTTTTATTATTTTTCATTTATAACATCCTTTGAAAATTTCTCATAAGAAATAGCCATCATTTCTCAAGATCCATTTTCCAGTTATTCCAATATTCTGTTGCCCATAAAAGAAAAAAAAAAATGTGAATATTGAACATTGTCAATATGTAGGCATTTTACATATAATTAAGATGCTCAGTGTTAAATAAGAAATGTATAACTGATATTACCAAATTACAGTACAATTTTACCCCAAATCTTGCATACTTAGGACCTGAATGTGATAAAGCATTTTAAATAGTTGTGTAGTATTCTCATCCCTAAGCAAACCAGCAAACTGCCTAAACTTGCTGTACTATCTGACTCATAGATATGAGTCAGATAATCTGGCATTGGTCTATCCAAAGCACAAGAGGCCTTTTTTTTTTTTTTTTTCCCTTGCAGGAAGTAGGCAATCATTCCCCCAATATTCTTAAATTCTTTGTCATCAGCAGCCTACCAGTATGATCTCTAGACTTTCTTTTCTCCCCTGCTAGGCAATCTGTACTTCACTACACAAGTTTTAAAATTATCTTTTTTTTCTCTTAGAAAATTAAAATGGAATTCTGTTTGCTGGTTCTGACAGAGGCTCCTCTCTATCTGCTGAGCGTAGGTGTAAGAGATGTGAGTTACTTACTTGATATTAGTTCAATGCCCAAAAATTAGAGAAAAAGAATAATCATAATGTATTTCTAAGGCAAGTATGCTGAGTCCCACTGATGGTGAGGTCTAGATCTTTGGCAAATAGTGGTTAAACAAGATAGATGTCCTGGAGTTTCCTTTGATGTTCACAGACTTGTCTACCTCTCTGCATCATTCAGCGAAGGTGATTTATTTTTTTCTCCAGAAAACAGACCAAAAATGATGTCTACACTTTTCTTACATGTTATCTGCATTGGGTGATTAAGTTAATCACACTGTATCTGAGAATTAATTCTTATTTTTAATATCAGCTTAAGTTCTGCAAAACAGTTGGATGCAACTGAACAATGGAAAAACAGAGTCTTTGTGTTTACTGACTAATCTGTTGAAAAACTATTAATCATGATTTACTGTTAACATTACAATGACTCTGTACCCATGCTAAAAATATTGATGGCTTTGGGGAATTGGCTTTTTTTTTTTTTTTTTTTAAGAGGGATTTATTGTCAGATATAGCTGTCATTATTGCTTTAGCATGAAATGGGACGGCCTTTAGAACCAGCAACAGGATGACTTTTCAACATCTGCCTTAGTTTGAGTGAAGGTTACATTTTTATTTTTATATAATCATATCAGATACTTTTTCAATTAATATAACTATTTTTTGTGGAAATACAAAAAAAAAAATCTGAAACATGTTTTCACCTCTGAACTTCATTTAAAACAGACTTAATCCACACATATATTACCAAATATCCACACTATTAGAAGATAATGGTTCTTTGCTTCTCTTTTATCACTTTACAGAAACTAAAAAATGGTGTAGATCTAAGGCCTAGTCTCTACTTTGGATCAGTTTCCAGTATAAATAGCAGTAAGATTGGAAAAATAGTTGCAGCTGGATGTGTTGTTCTTTTACTGATCCCATTCACATTCTCTTTCCTTTATCAATCTTTAGAATACTATAATGGGATGACAGTGGAAGCTTTTTTATCATTCAAAAACTCATCACAATTCATTAAAAGTGATCGAAAAGGAAAAAGTTTTCTGATAGCAATTTGACTAAATTTTCCATTTTTTTTTAAAGGTGAGAAGATGCAAGTCTACTGGTCAGCTTCAGTATAGTTTCTCCATTTCCTTACTAGTCATAGAAGCATTTTTTTCTGTGCACCCTTTCTTTAATGTGGCTGATAAAACTGTGTATAATATTCAAATTAATTTTGTAATGTCATTCACATTTTTTCTGAAAATAAAACTTGATGTACCTCCAAGCACAATCTCTTTTTATGACCACATTGGGATAGCTGATTTATAGCTATCCCAGTATAGACCATGGAAACTCAAACTTTTGATAGCAGATGTAAAATCACTATACAGCATTGTGTCCTCCTAGATATGAGCCAAATCTAAACAAATAAACCAAAAATTTTCCCTGTGTCTAGATGGCTATATAACCTGAACTAATAACCCTTGCTGTTAAGAGCAACATAACATTCCATGCTTCAGGTAATGCTAGAAAAGGGAGAAGGGGAGTGGAGGTGAGGGCAGCTTAAATATTTACCTTGGAGCCTGTATTGGATGCAACAGAAGTATTTTCAAAGCTCCCTCACGCCCACCTGCAAACCCCAAGCAAACACTGGCATAACATATAATCTTATCCTTCATAATTTTCAGACATTTCTTCCTTTGCCTCCCCAGATAACAGCAAGAACTGTATTTATTAATCCATCACTATGTGACCTTTATCATTTTAGTACCATATTACATCCAGTTTCTATTCCAACAGTTAGAAAATTCTTTTTCCATAATATTCTGATCCTCCTTTGCATTTTAAATTCCTTCCATCTCATTTCATCATGAAATTTTATTCATATATTCCTTCTCTTTTGTCCAGAATAATAAATGTGTTAATAAGTAATAATTTTTTTTTTCAAATCAGTTCCTGATAAAATTCACTGTTATCATTTCTCTATACCTATATCTGTTTCCCTTGCAATATAACTTATTCTTTCTCTTTTAACCAATTATTTTCCTACTCTATAATTAAGGTAATCAGCCCTGTCACTTCTATTACACATAATTTGTACTGTAGATGTGTCACAAATGCTTAAGTGCCCTATACTAGACCACTGAATTTTGTTTATCTAGGAAAATCAAGTTTACTGAGCAAGCAAGATACTCGTACAACATCAGTCTTCATTATGTTCATGATACTACACAAGTTGCATCCCTACTTCTGTAAGTACGCCTCTTTGTATGAATCAAGTCATACATCTACCACTCACATTCATTTTATGAGAACATTCACAATATTCTCTTGTACCTGTATTCAGAATACAGAATACCTGCATTCTATGTGTAGCTGCATTTATTTTAGCCTTATTACTCAAGCATACTGCTTAGGTAAATATATTTTTCTGTTAATGGTCTTCCATCACAATACTTTTTTTTCTTTCTTTCTTTGATGGGCCCAATAAAATTCATTTGATTTTTTTTTTCTTGAGAAAGGAGTATGTTTATATTCTGCAATACCAAATTTGTTTATGAGTGACCATGTAAACTGTTTACCAGTTATAAAGACTGATGATACATTTTTATGAATAAGGATAGCCAGACCTTGGAAGTCAGGGGACAGTTTATAAAGCATGTAAGAGAAGCTCTGCACTCATAGACGGCTATAAGGGCAAGCTGTTACTTACCCTGAGGATACCCAGCTCAGTGCAGCAAATGTAGCAGTAGGTTAGATTTATCTTTAACCTATTCATCAACAAAAAAGACCTTTCTAAAAGAAAATCCTTGGAATTTGAAATTAAAAGTGAATAGAAAGATAAAGAAGAGATGCTGAAGAGTCTTCATCCAAACAAGAGTAAAGTTGTTGTGATGCGGAGATAGATAACAAAAAGCATCCGCCACTGTGGCACTGGGTAGGACGGCAGACATACCACAACTTTCATGCCAATCACTTAACACCTAGATCTCTTTTTGAGGATAGGGCTGTTTCTGATTATGCATGCCGCAAGCTTCACATCCTATTCCATGCAAGAAAAGATTCTTATCCACATAATACGGGCATGAAGCAAATTTGCAAGCAGTTCATGTTTAGATTTAGGGAAGAGCATAAATAAACTCTAAAAGCTTACAGTGGAGCTACAAACAGAGACGTTAACTAATGCCAGTGTAAATTATAAGAGTATCACTGCAAAAGGAGAATTCATCAGTTAGGACAGAAGAGTGTAGTGTGTTGCTAAAATAAGACATTGAATAGACCCACACCAGGTGTTAAATATGAATATATTACCTGTTTCACTGACTCACATTTTTTCTAACAGCCTAAGGCTTCTCAGCATATTGATTAGTAAGCACACTTTTATTTTGATTTCAATTTTGAATAAATTAAGAGAAATTAAAATAATTGGCACACTGTTTCATTTTAATTGTTTAGTAATTATCTTTTATTTTCAATGTATCAGATTTATGCTGCCTCCCTCACTGTTAATTTTACAGTGAACAAAGTACCTGTTAAACTCCGGGTATTTTTAGAACATCATTGCCTGTAGCTGCTTTTTCAATGAATTTGAACTTTGTGATTTAATTAGAATTTTAATGATTTTAACATATCTGTTATGTTGTACATTGTTTCATGATATATTTTGGTATCTTGGGTTTGGAAGAAAAGTATAAAAATATTATTTTGATAACAAGGATATACTCAATGTAATCAGTAAAACATTTCAGCAATTTATTCTGTGGTGTTTCTCATTATTTTACAAAGGGAATTCTTTAAGTTCACATAAGAAAAAAATTAGCATAAAACTAATTGAGGAATTAATAAGGTGTTGTTCTTATCTAATTTTATATGTATATATATATACATATATTTACCCCACGCACGTATGCACACACAAATTTATGGCATATAAATATTACATATTATTACATATGCATGTATTTACATATGCATGTTTGTATATACTTACCTACATATGTATATGTATATGTTCATATGCAAAAGTCTGAGCTATTCACCTTAATATTCCAGTATATGCACAGAAATAAGCATTCCAAGAGGTCAATTTATTCTTAGGCATCTATGTGAAACCCCTTCTTGCAGTATATTGCCTATCTATTGACTATAAAGGAAGTCTCTATCAATGTTAGAAAGTTAACTTATGTAGGTTAGGATGGGGAAAGAGAATGCTGCAAAATCATGAGAAAGGTGAATCATGAGGATATAGGAAAAAAAAATACTGTCAAATCAGAATTATATAAGACTGTATCCTGACTGAAGGATGCAATGTGTTAAGGAAGAAAAAAAATGCTGTTCCTGGAAAATGCTGATGTCTTGTAGAAACAAAAAAAAAAGTTAAACTTCTTGAAATGATATATATGTCAATAGGACTGAGAATAAAAAAAAAAAAAAACAAGATGTACCCTCTCATATCCTTTTCAAAAGTTACATCAAACCCCACCTTTTTCACTGCAGTCTTTTCTGGAATTGCTCGCTCTGGTTCATTTAAATAAACTTTTTTACAACCTCTCTAAAATATATCAGCACTGGATCAATTTCCTTTAACGATAGTTTTCTTAGGGAAGCCTGTGAAACTCCTCTTTTCAATGGCTACACACCGCTCCATGTAAAATTCAGAGATGAAAGAAATTATTAAAACACATGAAATCTCTTTCCTAAGGCCGTTTCCCAACATTCATATTCTATTCATAACACTTATTTTGGAAATACTTTTTTTTCTCTCCTAATATATGAAACTGACCTATCTGATCAGGGTCCTGGATGATCAGAGGCCTGGAACATCTGTCCCATGAGGAAAGACTGAGAGCTGGGCCTGTTCAGCCTGGAGAAGAGAAGGCTGAGGGGGGACCTGATCAGTGTGTATAAATACCTCAAGGGAGACAGTGAAGAGGAGGGGGCCGGCCTCTTTTCAGTGGTGGACAGCAATAGGACCAGAGGAAACGGCCACAAGCTGAGGCACCAAAAGTTACACGGAACTTAAGAAAACACTTCTTGATAGTGAGGGTGACAGAGCCCTGGAGCAGGCTGCCCAGAGAGGTTGTGGAGTCTCCTTCTTTGGAGACCTTTAAAACCCGCTTGGACGCAGCCCTGTGCCACGTGACCCAGGTGACCCTGCATGAGCAGGGACTAGATGACCTCTGAGGTCCCTTCCAACCTTAAGCATTCTGTGATTCTATGATTCTATGATTCTATGTACCTTCTACTACTGATGTCACTGTTAACTTCTGTCAGTTCTGCATCAAATGCTAAACTGTATTAAAAGTACAGAATATGTGTCTTCCTCTGGGAGTTTTCTTCTAATTATAAATCCATGTATTAAATGCAAAGATGAAATGAGAATGGCAAATAGATTAAAATCCTGTCTGCCCCTTGGCTATCTAGTCAAGGGGAATTAAAAGGAGAATTACCTACATTCATACTTTTTTTTTTTTTTTCTGTAAATCAGCAACCACTGTACTACAGTTATACTAAAAATTAATAACACAAGCACTGTGAACAAATCCCAGGAGATCTGTGATTTGTGTCTGTGCATAGGACATAGTATTTGCTAATGTGAATAAAATGTTAGATATTATTATAAAAACATTACATTTCAGTTTTCCTCTCTCTTACATCAGAGTAATTTTCTTCTCTCCTAAATAAGCATTTCCAATATGGATGTAGGAGATAGGCCATCTTCTTCTATGAATGCTTTAGGATTTGTTTAAGGCTAAGATTTCTCTTATACACCATACAAGTTTCATATTTTCTTTCTTCAGTCATCTTCCAACACTTTACAAAACACAGGACCTTCTGAGTCTATCCAATCCATGATAAACCACTATGGAAGTAGCACTTTTTTGCAAGCTCTGTTTCAAATAAAACAAACAGATTATGCCCATGCCTACCAGGAATGGCCAGAACTTGTTACAGTTGAACATTTCTATTTCATAATATAAAACTCACACATCACAGGGGTGTTAATTGTCCCTAGATTAAATATTGCATACTGACCGAATTTAGAATTAAGTTTACATTAATAGAAAAACTTACATATTGATTAAGGTAAACAATTAAAATATTTCAACATCATCAACTTCAGTTTTTTTAAAAAGAACAAAATATGAGTTTTGTATTTCAATGTCATAGTCTCAGATGAGAAGAAAATAATTTTTTTTGTTGTTGTACATTGTTTCCAGTAGTGCCTTAAGTTTGATCATACTATGAGTACTGTGAGTTTTCTTTCCTTTTTTAAAAAGAAAAAAAAAATGCCATCACTGAACTCTTAGCAGATAATTCAAGAATCATAGAATCATAGAATGCTTGAGGTTGGAAGGGACCTCAGAGGTCATCGAGTCCAACCCCCCT
>VZSG01001154.1:128280-144628 GCA_013398315.1 Nothoprocta pentlandii | reverse complement strand
TCAAAACCCGCCTGGATGCCACCCTGTGCCACATGCTGTAGGTGTGCCTGCTTGAGCAGGAAGGTTGGACTAGATGATCTCTAGAGGTCCCTTCCAACCTTAATATTCTGTGATTCTGTGATTCTGTGAAGTGTCTCTCAGGACCAAATATAATATTCAGTAGAAAAGTGTGATCGGATAGCAACTAGTCAGGAAATAATGACACAGTTATAGACTAAAACAGTTTTTCATAGATGTGGATAGTTTGGTAAGGAAGCTTAGATCATATGGGAAAATTGCAATATGAGATATTGATTCTGAATCATTAGTGACTGATTATGAATCGTTACTGAAGTTCATGAAAGCTGCCTGAATAAATATATTTACTGGAGTCCCACAATCAAACAATTTCTGTTCAAGAGAACTATTGGATATCAAGAACTTTTTCGATTGCACCTTCAAGAAATACTTAATATTAAAAAAGAAAAATCCTGGAAAAAAGAAAAAGTGAACACTTTTCTTTGTATAACAACATAAATTTAATGAAATGTATTTTACCGACAACTAGTCTTGGTGTAGGGACCAACACTGACAATCAGTCTTGGTGTAGGCAGAGAGAAAACTAATGCAGTGCAATCCCAGAAACCATGCAAAACCAGGAAAAAGTGGCTTCCAAGCAAGTGATGACTGTCACAGTCCTTTGCTGCATTATCTGCAGTTAATTGAAGATTAGTTGCAACTCTAGCTGAAACCCTTTACAACTAGTGTTTCTACAGTAAACTTCAAAATTGTTATAGACCTTCTCTTCTTATAAACTCTAATGATCTTTATTATCTCCTGCATGTGTTAAAGTTTTCATGTTCTGCTTATTTATTTTTGTATAATGCTCTGTGATATTCAACAAGAGAGGTGCTTTTCAGAGTCATCATGATGCTGCTTTTAACAGCATTCTTCATAGGACTAGTACTATAGTACTAGTACTTCATAGGACAATATGACAGAAAACAATTCTTGTAAAGAGGATAAAACCATAAGTAACATAACCAAAACTAACACAATAGAAGTCTCTGCCTAAAAATATATTGCACTATTTAACCGAAGGGTTACTGCTGATTATTCTGTTCCTGACAGACTTTTAGTTTGGAATGGGTAAGGAATGTTTATACTTTTTCTTGGATATTCAAAATATCCAAGAGATCAATATCCAGGAGACCACTTTTGATTATTCAGCCCTGCATGATGGATTAAATGATAGTGATAATATGTGACTAAACCAGATCTGCCTCCTTCCTCAGTCAGATGAAAATCTTAATAATATCTTCAGCGGAATGAAAAACCATCCCTACTAAATTTTTATTGAGAGAATGTTAACTAGGATTTTGTGGCTCTAGAATCCTAACTTTTGGAGTCTATGAATACCCTTGGTCATTAAGTCAAATCTAGACTCATCATGAGCTAGGATTTCTTTCAATTTTCATGATTATTATTGCAATGAGAAGGATTGAAAATGTTAAAATGAAAACTCAGAGAATTCTTACATGCTTAGCCCTGAACATCAATATGTGTCTCTGGCTGCAGGCATTGTACAATACAAAAGCAGCTAAGGGAATTCCTCAGATTGGAGGTGTTTATGGTGCCCTTTTCCTGCCCAGTGCTGTTTCTCTGATGGCTTCTAGAAATCCTGACAACTTTGGGAAATTAATAGTATTTTCCACTTCCGAAATCTTTCTCTGCTTGTTCTGAGGAATTATATTTGATGTGCTTAGTAGTTATAGATCTAACAGAACAAGATCATTCCTGATGTCATTTTACTTATGGAAAAATAATTTCTCAGCATGTCCTTGACCAGTGACAGAGGGGAAAGACTCAAAATCATGCTTGCCCAAATGGATCTACTCTCTGACAGGCATTTTATTGCATAAAAGCCTATAATTTTCTTTGCTAAATATACATTTTTTTTTATATTGCATTTGGTAAAACCCAACTATGGTTAAAAACTGTTGTATTAATAGAGTGATGCCTGTTAATCAAATAGATTTGCCTAGTACCTTCACATTATAAAACTGCTTTAGAGTAGTGTTGTCCCCACTTTGTTAGTGCCATGGAAGAAGGTAGGAAGAAGAAGATCAGAACAGGACTTATAACAATATTAAGGTAGTAAATACCTTTCTGGAATCTAGGTAGTCCAAATGGCTAAATTATGAAAGCTCAGCTTCACAAGCTTTTTGGATAAAGACGATATTTCCTACCAATTGCAAAGCTCTCTAACTGCTTAGCAAAACCAAACGCTGTCAACAGAGATGTGGTTTAACCATCCTTGAAGAGCTGTGTAAATTACAAAATAGCACAATACTCATGTTTTTAAATATATCAAGTCACAAAGCAGCCATGGGAGAAAGATTTTAATAGAGAATGTTACCAGGAATATCTATTCAGAGTAACTCTGAAAGAAGTCCAGTCTTCTTCATAATCCCCCAGAAATGAGGCCTCTCCCAAATATTCTTTTTTCAGTAGTTAGTTGCCCTCACTAACTGTTAAATAGCTGTTAAATCCTTACCACTTTTTGACTTTGTCTACAGACTTTTGCTAGGATTTTGTCTGTTGGATGAGAAAATAACTCAATATCAGACACAGAACTAACAGGTGAAACTTGCAGTCTCTGCATTCTCTCATCTCTGTGAGGTTTTTCCAACTCCTTAGGAGTGCAGCAACAGCAGCCAGAATATTTCCTCCCAGTGTGCTGATCCTTGAAAGGATCAGCCTTTGCTGTTGCTTCTGTGCCTGCCTGTTCACAATGCGACAATGAGCCCTTTGGTTCTCTGAGGAGAATTGCCTGTCTTGCCTCATCCTAAGGACAATTGATAATTTTAAATAATTTAAATACTGAAAGTTTTAGACCATTTTTATTACTATGGTTTTAATATTTAACCTTGGATAGAGAGATGATAGCAAATATAGAGAAAAGCAGCAACTACCTATCATTGTGTTATCAGGAATCCTGAGGAACTTCTCAGAAATTGTATTAGTTCATCATCAGTTGTATTTTTTTTTCTGGTAATTTATGAAGGCTCCTCCATACACCTTTTCCATTTTCTCTGGATTAATTTTCCATGTATTCCTATTCAGCTCCACAAGGAGACACTGTTCAGCAAGAAGCTCTAGTTATCAGGGAAGTTGTGCATGTCTTAATGGGGCACATTTTTTTCAGCAACTTCTACTGTAGACTTAGCAGCTGTTAATGATGCAGAGATTTGGAGGTTGCTTGCACATATGGGTATGATATAAAAGATTTCCTGTAAAAGGAACAAAATAGGAAAGAAAGATGAATTTCCAGATGCTACTTTTAGCTGAGATCCTGTTTGCAAGCACATATTCAGTCCACATAGAGATTAACTGTTCCAAGAAAGGAACCCGAGTAATAGTGCAAAAATACACTGCTGTTAATATCAGCTAGAGATTAAGTGGAAATGATTAAGAATTCAGAATTAGTAATATGCTGTAGTTAGACTTTTTTCAAGACATATTTCTTTTTTTTAGAAGAAAAAAAAGAGAAACAAGTCCAAATTACTGCAAAATCATCTACTCTGTTAGCAAAATAAAAAATGCATGAAATTATAATAACTCATTATGCTATTTAAAGGAAACAAATTGATTTCAGCTCATGCTTTGCTTGGGAGCAGGCCTTAAAGCACTTGGCAAAACATCCACAGAGAAGACTCAGATTCTGTGAGACAAGACGCAAGCGAAAATGAGTGCATCAGTGATCTTTAGGCGTAGGAGATACCAGTAACATTTGACAGAGAAAGAGAAATTATAGTGCTTCTTTCTGGAAATATTTCTCCTGAAGTGACAGAGTTGACATTCTACAAAGAATAACAAAGAAATCTATTTATGCAGTGAAAGGAATGGGCCTCATATTGAAAGCTTAATTTAATTTCATTTTTTTCTGCTTAGCTACTATTTGTGGGAATGCTGACTTTTCTGCCTTATATTTTTTATGTTCTGGCTGCCTTTTGTGTCATATTGAATGTCTGAAATCCCTTGATGTTTAAAAGGAAAAAATTGAGGGTCAGTCTCTCCTCATCTTTGCAGTATGAATAATTTCAATTGTTTTAACAGTACTGTTTGAGTGAATAAGAAGAAAGGATGAACAAGAGAAGCACAGAAAGGACAGGAACCAAGCTTTATCTTGGAGATATCTTTGCTCAGGCAAATTAAATATTAAGTTTTTTTTTTTTGGTAAAATTGAAAAATATTTGATCTTCCTCATAGTATGGTAAGCTTCAGATTCAAGCAACCCTGTGCCAGTACTACAACCCTTTGCTGGTGAAAGCGTTCTGAATGGACATTCCTATGGCTTTGTACACAGTTCTATTGATAAATGCAATTTTGACTTTTCAGAGACTGAGGAAGAGATAGTGATTTATAAAGTAATAGCATTAGAATTTGTACTGGGTATTATGTATTGTCATTCTCCTTTGTACGTTGTTTTCTGTAATAATGGAAAGAGCTGTCATAGAAGAACCGTAGGAAACTAATTGGGAGTCATTCAGAATTTGATTAATTAACTGTAATTTATTTTTTGACATTTTTGAAAAGAACAAATGCTTTCCTACAAAAATGAAGTTGCTGAATTTCATTCTATCAGAGTTGAGTTGTTCTCTTCTGAACATAAATGTTTGATTTTCCATCTTTTATTCCGTGTGCAATCACTGTGCATAATCTGTGAGCCATACCTTCATAACATTATATCAATTTAATTCTGGTATAACTCAGTGAAATAAAGGGTAAATTTCCTGATTTAAACACATAAAACTGGCAAATTATTTGTTCTAATACAATCTCCATACACTTCTATTCCAATGTCTACAAAACGTATTATGTAAAATGAATAAATTAATATTATTCAGAACTATTTTTATGTTTTAAGTATAAAATTTTCCTAAATTCCATGATTATTTTGACAGTTTTATTATATCTGAAAAACATGAATCTGAAATTCATATTTCCAAATGTTGTTATGTATATCCTAAAGATTAAGTTGTTTTATTATTATTTTACTGCAATTAGCCTAGAACCTGATCAAAACTTCTTTTAGGAACCATTGATTCTGTTAAACTGGTTTTGAATGAAGTGCAAAATATGCAAGGTATTGTAATGAAAGAAAGCATAGAAATATACAGTAGGAAAGATAGAAATATAGGCCTTTTTTAGGGTGGCAGAGCTCTGGAAAACGCTGCCCAGAGAGGCTGTGCAGTCTCCTTCTCTGGAGATCTTCAAATCCACCTTGATGCCACCCTGTGCCCCATGCTCTAGGTGTCCCTGCAGAAGCAGGGAGGTTGGGCTAGATGATCTCTAGAGGTCCCTTCCAGTCGCAACTATTCTGTGATTCTGTGAAATATGTAATAGACCATGAGGCAGCAGGGTGCCCTCATGGCCAAGAAGGCCAATGAGATCCCGAGGTGCATTAAGAAGAGCGTCTCCAGCAGGTCAAGGGAGGTGATCATCCCCCTATACACAGACCTGCTGAGGCCACATCTCGGGTACTATGTCCAGTTCTGGGCTCCCCAGGACAAGAGGGATGTGGAGCTGCTGGAGAGAGTGCAGGACAGAACTACAAAGATGATCAGGGGCCTGGAATATCTGCCTTATGTAGAAAGGCTGAGAGTGCTGGGCCTGTTCAGCCTGAAGAAGAGAAGGCTGAGGGGGGATCTGATCAGAGTGTATAAATACCTCAAGGGAGGCAGTGAGGTGGATGGGGCTGGCCTTTTTTTCGCTGATGGCCACTGATAGAACTAGTGGAAACAGCCACACACCGAAGCATCGGAAGTTCGATAGGAACTGAAAGAAAGATTTCTTGAGAGTGATAGAGCCCTGGAACAGGCTGCCCAGAGAGGCTGTGGAGTCTCCTTCTCTGGAGATCTTCAAAACCTGCTTGGACGCAGCCCTGTGCCACATGATCTAGGCGACTCTGTGTTTGTGCAGGAGGGTTAGACTACGTGATCTCTAGAGGTCCCTTCCAACCTTAAGGATTCTCTGATTCTGTGATATCTTTGTTCCAGTAATTTTAGGCATTAAAAGGGAATTTTCCTGTGATTCTACTTCATTGGCACATGATAGTTTCTTTAATGCATTAGCATGCTTATTTTTAATAGATGCTTATTTTTTATCCAGCTATCTTAGTATTATTTACTTCATGATTCATCTTACTTTTTCTTGAAAGTCATGGTACAAATAGCTGTGAACAGTGTGGTTTATTATGTTCAGTATTTCTTCCTTTATCAGTTAGTCACAAATACCTTTATAAGTTGTCTATGGATTTCCAAGATTGTAATTAATATTACACTTATCAAATTCTTAGAGAGTATAAAACACTGAAGTAGGATTTTAACTTTTTGAATTACAGATATGTGCACTGACAGTGAATGTTCAAAATGCATACGAATATCTGTGAACTGACAGCACTCAATTTCTTAAGTAGATATAGATTTTATCGGGATTTTTCAAACTGTCATCACAGGAATGTACTGCCTTGTACTAAAGTCAATGCTTTTAAAATAAATAAATATATCAGCTTTTAAATAGTTTTATGTATAATTTAAATGTGACTGATACTTAAGATTGGATTTTATTGCTTTGTAAGATATGCTTAATGAGAAAATCAATATAAGTAAATATTGAATTGAAAAGATTTTATTAAGTAGAATTTCCTTGTTAAAAATGCAAATCTAGAGGCCAAACACCAAAGAACAGCAGACACAGTAAATATAAAAAGGCAAGCAGAAAATTAATGGAGAAAACAGCTGATCAAGAAAGTGATGGACCCACCTGGTGTTTTACCTTCCTCAGTTTTCAGGAACTGCAATTGAACTCCTTGCAGAAGCTTGCTTTTCAGATGGCAAATGTTCGACCTGGCAAAGGAAGGAAAAAAGAAAAAAAAAATAAAGTGAGAAGTTTTTCCTCTGGTAACAAAAATGTCTGTGCCTTGCTCATCAGTTTACTACTATGAGTCTCATGCTCTATCTGGAAAAATTGAAGCCTTGAAAAAATGCCTCTCTCTTTTGTGAGAGAATTATAAGGGAGGAAGCAGGAATGAAAAGTTACATTGTAACAGCTATTCTACAGTGACAGTTTATATGTATGCTCTTAATACACAATAAGGGTAGTAACAGTCAAGGAAAATAGCAAATGAAAGGTTAGTGGATCTACTCTTGGTCTTTAATGTTATTCAGCATCAGTATGATTATGAAAACCTATTCTTACAATAAGAAGAACTTATAAATCACAAGTTCTTGATTGGAAACAACTTTTGCACTTGGCATATCAGCCTAACTAACAGTTCTTGCACTGAAATACAGCAGTGTAATCTCGATCTAGGAAGGAAACACATTTTGGTATTTGGTAGATAATAAGTAAGCATCTCTCAAAAGTAACACATTTTTCAGAATACTACTGTATGATAATGGGCTGCATTTAGTTTGCTTTCCTATGGGTAAATATCAGGGAGATGGTAATTCTGAGAGAAAACAAACATGAGAACATCAGAAAATGAAAGCTGTGCTTCACCGTTTACTTATATAAACCAGTCCAAATACCTAAATCCAAATTTGGGTACATCATTCTTGTGACAAAGTATGATATGCGAAAATCAAATTATATAAGAACAGTTCATCCTTGTAATAATCATAGAAAACCATACATCAGGGGTATTTAATTTATATTGTCACAGCTTGCCGGAGATAAAAATGGTTCTGAGAACTCTCTTAAGAACTTACAGTTAACAATAAATAAATGTCGCCATCACTGAGTTGTTGTAAAAAGAAACCTAATTCTTCAGAAGCGGACAACAAGAACACCTAGATTATTATTTTCTTCACACACAAATAAAGAGAGATAGTGAATATAATATATAAACCTTCATTCTTGTTAAGCTTGACACTGGCTCATATATGAATGGTCTCCTTTGTCAGCCCTTCATTTTGCAGCTTTTTGGTGCACTGTTCAGACAGAAACATTTTAATAAGGCTTTGGTATGGGTTCTGTTTTAAGCAAAATTATCATTTTTTGAGAAGAGTATAGGGAGAAGAATCTTTTCTGTCAGAAGAGTGTCGGAAAAGATCAAATCTCAAATATTTTATCTTCATCAAAAGCCCGTACTCAAGGTTCTGAAGATAACAACGGTGCTGTAAAAAAAACCAATTACTAAACATAAGGATACTCAGTTATAACAGGAAATAAAGGGAGTGCTGTCCCCTCTTTCAAAGTCAGTACCTGGCTACTCCTCCTTGTTGTTGTAATTTTGCTACTTAAATTGTTCCTTTACTGCAGTTAATTTCTGGATGACCTCTGCCTGCCACCATTTTATCCTAGTTGTAACTAGTCATGCAGCTAGCTTCAGAAGATAGGCAGTGGCTTTGTCATTTAAAGCTTTCATGATTTTCATTGAATGATTTCTTTCATTCTCTGTCACAAGTCTCCGTAACTTCAAAGCTAATAGGGTCATCCTCTGCAAAAAAGCGCTGTCATGTGTGCAAGAACACATGAGTTCAGTAACACCAGTCCAGTGCTCTACAAAGATGAGATATGGTTGTTAGCCAAAACGCGTAATACTATCTTTAGCTTGCCACTTTGATTTGATCTACACAGAGTGGCAGAACATTGAAAGTCACCAGTAGTTACCTCAAAAGTGATAACCTGAAATTATCCTACTGACATCTAGCCACTGTTTTCAGTTCATTCTTCAGGAATTGGGGTCTGAGTCACAGAGCTGTTTCTCCTTTTAACAGGGCTACTATAGTCAGCACCAATAGACAGGCTTGGAAAATGAGTTGTCATGAGAAAATGGAAGTATCTTAAAGCTAGCTGAATACAAAGACTGCTTTATTTTCTGTTTAGTTAGAAGACCATTCCATATTTTCAGCAGTCAGAGGTGCTTATAGTGCCTATCAGGGATGCTGCTCTTGTACTGCTGTTATGTCACCTCCTACTAATGCTGTCATGCTGTGAACTGTGTCTTGTTCTGAAATCACAGAGTGCAAAAACATAGTGTTCTGTAAAAGCTATTGTTGCTGCTCTCTGGCTGTCACTTGTTCCTCTAAGTCTAGTATATCTCCTGGATGCCATGAGATGCCAGCTGATTTTCACAGCTAAGAGAACTCTATTCAAAGGAACAGGTAGAAAAAGAGCTACTTACACCCTTTCTTGCAATTCTCCTTTTTATTCCTTGTAAAGGTCATGATCTGGTGTGGAACTCTGCTATTTTCCTGTTGATGACAAATCTCATGAGGGAACTTTTCAGTGCCTAGGAGCTACCACCTCACCTTCAAGAGACCTCCTCTCAGAAACTGCCCACTTGCTGCAAACATACTGCAAGCATAAAAACTGCAAGCATAAAGGTTGTTGCTCAAAACGTCTGTAGCAGTGTGAAGTATGCAATGCCACTGTGAGAGTGGTTTTTTTTTTTTCAAAGATGCTTTTACTATTCATGAATGGAGTATGTGCTATTTCAGAAAGATGCAAGGACTGTTTGCTCTTGTGACTGGAGATTTTGAATGTACTCTTGGCTACTCTTGCAGCTACTGAGCACAAATAAATGGGGCTACTGGTTGTTAGAAGCACTGTTTGAGTTGACTTTTAAAAAATGTAACACAGTATTTTATTGTGAATACTAACTGTCTGGTACCACAGTATCACTTTGGCTTAAAGACAAAACGAATATTCCTTGAAAATCCATTATTCTTGCTTTAGCTTCTTAAACCGGCATTTTTTAACAGCACTCTGTAAGACTGATTTAAAATAACTCGTGAGGGTCTGCCTCACTTGGGAAGCATTGGATTGTCCTCATCCTCCAAACTACTTCTCTGTTTGGCCTATGTTCTCAGATCTCTCTTCATTTTACTTCCAAGATTCATTTTATTTTATTTTAAATTTTGAATTTCCATTGCATAAGGTCTTGCTTCTCTTCCCAGAGAAAGTCAGTTTCTTGTGCTTTTGAAGTTTAACTTGAATATTAATTGCACTTTTTATTGGCTTTGGATCTACTCTTCTGTCATACTTTCATTACAAAGAGCAGCTAAGTTTTAATTTGCCCTATTGTCTTTTGCTGATTAAACAATAGGTTTCAAGTTCTGGCAAATTACTGTCATTTTTTTTCTATACTCCAACAGTAATGTCCTGTTCAGGCGTCTTGTTTGTCTTCTCATACTGATTCATCCCCTGAATGTAGTAATTAGAATGGGGAAATGTGACTGTTTCCATACTCTCCCTAGGGATAACAGAAGTGCAATGCAAATGCTGTGTGAAACACTTAATTGGGCTCTCATTTGTTTCTTTTTTTTGGGGGGGGGGGGGAGCTCTTTTTTTTTTGCTGTTGGTTTGCTCCTTGATCTTCTGCAGCCTGCAACAATTCCATCAGAGTAAGAAAACACATAATCAGAAGAGCCTGCCTTGCTCAGAATCCAAAATAGACTGCATTCTTTAGCAACCAGCTTTCGGTCTCCTTCATTTTTTATTCCTGTTCAGCAGTACTTCTTACAAGCCATATTAATGATTCTGGAAAAACTGCCAGATTTTGCTGCCCATTCAAGGATGAGCTTTGCTCCATTGAGACCATTTTATTAAATCAAGTTTTAAACTGTAATAGTAGCTAGATCAACCTGTTGTTCTGTGCTTTGCAATTATTCCTTGTGTACACAAATGGCTTTGAGGAAGCTCAAATGACTCTTAAAGGAAAAGCTCTAATTTCTAGTTTTGCATTACAAATATATCTTAACAATAATATAGATAATATACGCATCCAAAGTGACTACTAAAACCTTAATTTGACAGTACAAAATTTGTTTTTACTGGGATCTTTGTAGAAAGTTGGCTAATTCTCTATGCCCATTCCTTTCTTACTCGTACATACACTGTTGAGAGATAATGAATTTGACAAAAGTTTTATGATGTCAGTTTAGTAGTGATGAGTTGAGGTAATAGTTTGATTTGAGTAAGTTACTGTGTAGGTTATTGCTATTCTGTGATATCATCCTGCAGATGATGGGAACTAGAAATCAATAGGAAAAGAAATCAATGTATCTGAAAAACTGATCTAGTACTATAAAGTTGCATTGGGCTCTAATATTGACTGGCATCACTGTAAGACTAATGCCTATTCCACCAGACTCAAAAAGAAATCTAGTGAATTTAATATCTGATGTTGCTATGATATCTGGATAATATGGCATTGGGCACACAACATTATTACATTAATGAGCTGTTTATCCAGATTCACCTAAATTATGTCTGACATAGGTAGGATTCTTCCTGTTAGTCAATCATACCAGGGCTGAACTGGCCATGTTCTCAGCCTTTCATATGACAACCTAATTTCAATTAAACAAATTTGACAAATATGATGATCTTCCTCCAACTTCTCTCAATCTGGCAAGCAGGAAACCTTACCATGTGGCCTCTTGCAGTCCGCACCCTCAAAGCTTTAAAAGTTCATGCTGAATTCTGTTTTTATTTGGCTTACTCTGTACAGACTCTATTACTAAAAAGTGTTTTAGGTAGATCATACTTTTTTTTTTCTTAAACAACAATTTTTACTATCTACATCTAAGTGTGACCTGTCTTTAGAATGAGGTTTGGCAGTCTTCCAAGGTGTCTTCCATTTGTAAAGAAATGTGGGTGCTCCAGAGATGTGTATATTTACTCAGGGAAATGATACATTTTAGCTATGCCTACACTTCTATTTAGTATTCTACTACACCCACACTTCACATTTTACACTACTACACTACTACACTTCTCTTGCCTACACTACTCTTCTAAGTCAAGAAAGGCAACAGGTACTTAGCTATGGAAAGTTAGAAAAAATAAGATTTCTTACTAAATATTAGCTAAGACAGAAGCAAAATGTGCTTTCTTTAAAGTCACCACTTTAAAGTCAAGCAACTAGGTTCACACTATTTTTTTAAAAAATCCTGTATTTGTAACAGATGTTACAAAGGTTTGTTGGCTGCAACAAAGCAGTGCAGAAGCCTAACTTGTAGTCTGGTGGAGGCTTCTTACTATGCTTGTTATTATTCTCTGTTTGTCTTACTTGCATGATCATTTCTTTATTAAAAATTATTTGATACTCTCTTTCACAATCCTTATCTATGACAGGAGGAGGGTGTGTTTAAATTACATTGAATCTCTTAGGACGTAGAAAAGGTTTGGGGTGAGGACTATTCATAGCTGCTGGGCAATTCTCACGGCCTCAAGAGAACTGCTGACAGAGGACTCCACGCCTCTCATGCAAAACTTCTGCTGTGGTTCATCTGTATATGGCGATGATTTTCAATCAATCTATCCTATAGGATTTTATTCCTGAAGTGAATCAATATAGAAAGAGAAGACCTAAGATCTTCAGTAGACCCAAGTTACCTGCAGTCTTCCTTATTCTTCCTTAGTCTTCCTTCTGCAGTCAACTTATTTTCTGCAGAACAAATAGCAGGTTAGGAGGACCATATCCAAAAGGATAGTTTAGCTCTTTAGGCAAAGATATAAAGGTATCATTGGTTTAACTATTTTAAGTTTTTCTTAAATCTGCCTGAAAAAAATATAAAAGAAAGTTCGAGAGTTCTTCAAATTTATCTTATGTCAGCCATTTCAGAACAAACTACATGGAAAGCATTTAGAAAGGCAGGTTCTCTCCAATATAAAAAATTGTGAGAGAATATAATACAGGCCTTGGCTTTCAAAATTGAACAAACTGCCTTAATATAACCTTGAAGTAGCCCAATATAAAATCTAATATTAAAGAACAATTCCTAGCTTCTTCTATTTGTCAGTTTTACGTATGTGGATATCTAGAGAACATCCACATATGTTGTCAAGAGAACAGCAGAAATCTTTGTTCAAATTTCAGAGATACTTGTAACTACTGTCATTTTTTAATGATTGTTTACAGATGTAGGCATTCCTAGTATTAATATTTATCTGAGGTGGGTTTTGAACGGACATTTCAGCTGATAATCAAAAGATCACATATACGAACATGTATTTTATTACATTACTAAGGAACAAAACCCACATAAAAATTATAAACAAATCTTACTATTTTTAGTGATAATATCATCTCTGGGAACTATTTATTTCATTAGATAAAAATTCAGAAATTTTAATGCATAAAATCCTGTATAAATAGCTGAAAAGGCATAGTCTTCATATAAGGAAATAAAATTCTTCTGATATCATTGTTTTTGGTATTAAGTTGGATGATTTTTCAAAATAGTCATCACAGCATTCTCTCAGATAACCACACATTTCAGTGGTGTAAATGAGAATACAATTTGTAAAACATTTTCTTTTATTTCATCAGGACAGCTCTTAATGTTCTTTCTCAACTCAAATAACATTGATTTGTCTTGGTGAACATTGAAGATGAATGAAAATGAGGTAAAAATGAGAAAAACTTGTAGGATTCAGCACTTTACATTAATTCATAAAAATCACTTTTGGAAATTGCATCACATACGGTTTAAAAATTGCTGAAATTGAGGTCTTTTGAATTGAGGATGAAAACTATAGATGCCTTTGCATAGCACCATTGTCTGGATTTTTCAATGTTACATTGATTTTCCAGAATACTATCTCTGCGATAAAGATTTGACTATATCAATGATGACATAATGCTAGAGCAGAAGTTTAATATTTCTGTGCACAGATGTTGTTGCACTACTAATTCGATGGAAGTCTTGATCAGGGAGAGAGAGAGATTCCTCTTTTAGCTACTACATGCAGCAAATAATGATTTGACATTATGAGAAGTGCTAGATAGGTGTATAATAATTTTGTACTCATTTTGAACAGCGTGTATATGTTTGTTGCCTATAGATCTGATAAAGTAAGAAGAGAACTTTAAGGTTAAGACCAACAGAACTGGGTTCTAGAGAACACAGAGGTTGACCAATGATGTATTTTATCTCACAATAATTCATCCTATGCTAATGCTTAATTCTATGCTATTTTTTTAGTGCCCAGGTTATTCTCCTAGGTCTAACTATTGGTATTATAACACATGAGATTTTAACGTGCTGAAATTAAACTCTACAAAATATTGTAAAGACCAAAGTAAGTAAAAAAGTAAAATGGTGAAAGTGTACATTAATTCCTGTCTGTGGCACTCAAATGTGTTTCATACATCTATTGTAGCAGTTGCAATAAGGAAATCACCAAAACAAAGATACTAACCTTTGTTGAGCCTCATTGTATTGAAAGGATAAATAAGGATCTCAGTTTTACGGTAGAAGTACTAGAAAACAAAAGGAATAGCTTCATCATTGCTATTGGATTAAGAATACGATATATAAATAACATGTTGCTTCAGAGCTTAGGTTAGCATCAAGTTAGTTCTTACAAAAATTATTTTATTTGTGAAAAATGCAAACAAATCCTAGTAAATGTTGGAAAAATTAAATCTCTTGTTAAGATTTCTCTAGCCTACTCTCTGTTCAAAATTTTACCACAATGTCAAAGAACTGTTTCATTCTGAGAGCATAATTAATTTTTCCTCCCTGTGTGGAATTTATGACTTGCATGAGCTTATAGTGGATATAAATTTCTAATAAGTTTAGTGTTGCCAAAACCTAAGAAAATAATACAGTGGCCTAAAGTGCTATGCAACAGAAATCTTCCTGTTCTACTTGCTTTAACAAGCATATATCAGTTATTTATCAGACAGAAGGTGTAATATCATTCAAGGTTGTTGAATCTGTGGAAAATAACAGTTGACATTTCTGGAGCAGCATGGAATAACAAGAATTTCTTGATGTTATTTTATCAAAGATGAGACACCATGTAACTTCCTAGTCAGCATGAAGAAGTCCAGAATGTGCACTTTGGACAAATGAGGCACACTACAAGCCTGTCAACAGAACTTGTGCCCTGAGGATGTTGATGCTAAGGTAAGATTTGAAAATCCATAGAAAGTATCACATTCATTCTAAAAATAAAAGGGATTTTATACCATTGTTACAGTTGGGACTGTATGACATTTACTCTTTTCTTAATGATAAACTAAAAATTTGAATCAGTTGGAGGCACAGATGATGTCTGATAAACTGAAGAAATATAGGCAGTATAGTCTCTCACCTTCACTGTAAAGTGTATTTATTTCACAAGGCAAAAATCTGTTCCGATATTCTCAGTGGTTTGAAAAAATTCTCTCACTTTCTTTCACAGTCACAAAATGTAAGGTTGGCCCAGGCTTGGTTCAGTGGGCTCGGATGTCTGGAGGTTATAAATGTTAAACTTTCTCAGAATGAAGCTTGGCTAGGCTAAGAACATTCTCCCTTTCCACGCTCTGCATCTGCTAAGCAGAATTTAGGATGACAGGTATTAGTAATCTAAGCTAAATAGGCACCTTCTGCTCTCACCTACTCTGATGCATTTGGGAACTGCATGCATTGAAAATGGTAGAGTTGCTCCAAATTTAATACCTGAGAGCAAAACTTGTGCATAATCATTTCACACACAATTACAGGGAATATTTTAATATTAAGAACGAAGAAATGTTTCAGCCTGTGAAAATCAATAATTAACTCAAATTTGTATTCCTGAGAATTCAACTGAGCACAAGGAAATTACCAGAAAACAGAGACTGTTCCAAGTTTCCCTCAACTGCTCTGTCCTTCAAAGAAAAAGTGTGCTCCAGCTAAGATTCTCTTTTGTGTTTCAAATAGCCTCTGCCAACGTTAAAATAAAGCGTTGGGGGCATTCAACTCTGTATTGCAAGTCTGGAGATGAGGGCTGAAAGAATTTAGGCAAGCAAAGTGGGGTTTCAATTCTTCATGCCTACTTGCTCAGATAAGGTCACCTTTCTCCAGAGGAGTTCTGCTGTTCATTTACTTTAAAAGAGGGTGACAAAATGCAAATTATCAAAGATATAAATAATAGACTCTGGCCTGTCCTAACTTGTTTGGTGAAATACTTGCTGACCCATTATACAGCCATGCCAGGGACGGTCCTTAACATCTTATTACGCAGACATGTTTCACCATTGCCAATGGCTCTCATTGCTATTTTCTTCGTTAGCATATACTCAGTAGTCAGGAGCCAAACAAATCCACATCACATGTAGGTATGTGAGAGAGGTTCCCACAGTTGGTCAGAAGAAAAAAATGGAAAAACATTTTTGGTTTCCATATCTGATTCCCTGTTCAACAGGAATAGTACACCTTGACAATGCAGAAACAAACAAGCATGGAAGAAGGCTGCTGGACCTCGTACTGACAAACAGAGAAGGCCTTGTTGGAGATGTGAAGGTGGGGGGCAGCCTTGGCTGCAGTGATCACGAGCTGGTGGAGTTCAGGATCCAACGAGGAGGAGGCAGGGCAGTAAG
>VZSG01001154.1:112141-126308 GCA_013398315.1 Nothoprocta pentlandii | reverse complement strand
ACTTAAGGAAGCATTTCTTCACTGTGAGGGTGACAAAGCACTGGAACAGGCTGCCCAGAGAGGTTGTGGAGTTTCCTTCTTTAGAGACCTTTAAAACCCGCTTGGATGCAGCCCTGTGCCACGTGCGTGTGACCCTGCGTGTGCAGGGGGGTTGGACTCGATGACCTCTGAGGTCCCTTCCAACCTCAAGCATTCTAAATATCAACAGGCATAACATTAGTTATGATGCAGGGAAGTCTATCAAATGGATGGGGTTTGAATTTGAGGGATATTACACTGTATTAGAATACATCTTGTACAGAAGAAATTCTAAATGCTCATCCTGTAGCATTTAATAAAATGGCGCAGGACTAACTTCTGCTGAACCTAGCTCAAACAGATGTTGTAGAGCTACACAGAGACTCTGCAGAGAAGCTCTGGATGACTGTCCTGGGAGAAGAACTGCATAAACCAGCAAGAGCTGACTGTCTAGCATGATTCATGAAATCTATTGCTGTCTGCTGTAAACAACTGAAAGCTATACAAGGACGTATGGAACAACTTTTGTTTAAGCAGGGATGCAGCAGGTAATCCGCATTAAATAAAATAATGCAATTAATATACAGCCATATTCCTTATTATAATTTACTATGGTATACTCAAGGTACTTTGTGGGCAAAAAAGATTGCTAGTGACTTTTAAACACTTTTTAGTGGAGATGTGTTAAAACTACTAGCAGAAGGAATAACTACTAAGAAGACTCAGATATTGAGCATAGAGTGTTATTGCTGGGGTGTGTGTTTGCATAACCAAGCCCTGTTAAAATATCCTCAGCACTGGCACTACTTCAGGCCTCTCAAACATGATACTATTTCATAATTTGTCATGTTGATTGATGATGTTTTGATTGTCAAATTATTATTATTTTTTTCTCTTGGGAATCCAAATGCACCTGGTAGTAGTTGTTTGTCAAGATATTTTAGACTATCCCTAGGGCAACTGCCCTCTATATCTACTTTCTAGTACTTGTGTTCCCTTACATACAAAATATTATTTTCCACACTTCCAAATGAGCTTTCATTTAGCTCCACAGAGATGTATAAATGCTGATCTCAACAATTACAGATTGGAACTGCACATTTATTTAAGTGGGAAATTGTGAATTTTATATATGTATATATGTATACACACACACAGATATATGTGTGTAATTTATATATGCATATAAAAGCTCTCAATAACATTTTTCTCACTATGATACATTGTGCAAAGAAACATAAGATGAAAAGAAGCAAGCTCAAGGTCCTCCCCTCAAGTTCCTCCAGCTCTGTCTGGCCCAGCCCAACCTCGTGACTCATTTTACCTCTGTCCAGATCTCATCTCCCTGCTTCCTGCCTCATCTCCACACACCTGGGATCTCCTAGTGGGATGGGGTTATCATTTCAGTGCATACCTGGTCCTGCTGAACCTGTTGGGAGCGAGGAGAGGGCATCCTGCCCTGCTACCATCCTGCCCTGCTGGGGTTTTGGTCAAGGTCCCATGGTAGCAGCCGGTGCACAGCCAGTATCTGTTGGGTATGTAAAAAACGGAAAAATAACACTTGGAAAAATAACACTTCCTGGAAGTGTTATTAAACACCTGGAAAAATAACACTTCCTACTTCCTGCTTATTTTATTCATCCCTGATTTTCTCTCCTTTTCATTTTTTTTATTATGATGTATATGAAGTTTTTATACTAAATAACCTCACCTTGCAACTGTTTGCTTTGAATCCTGCATGACGAGTGCTTTACACAGTCAAAATAATAGGTCCCCTGATTTGATGGTCATAAAGGTTAAGTAGTTCTACTAAAAAAAACCCAAAACCTAAAAACAAAAAGAAACAACCAGTTTCATTTCACCAGTTTTCAACAGAAAAAAAAAAACTTTTACTACTGTTTTCCTTTATAAAAAACAGTTTTTGGTCTGATTGGTCTGATAGACTGCTAGGAGCAGTGCTGCAGGTACTCTGCATCCCTTTCCTGTCCTTCCAAATCTCGTGACCTGAGGGACTGGGTCCAGCAGCCAGTTTTGGGTCATCACCTTGTCCACCCAGGTGAATAGACACCTGTGACCATCATCTCCAAAAACAGAAAATAAGTGGGGTTTCATCGAGGATCCTAAAAGTATGCCCAGTAGAAATGGGTGAAAAACATATCACTTCCTCGGCAGCACACCCTCACCCTGTCAAGGACTGTCAAGGACATTTTGGCAAATCAGGGCCAGAAAAAAAAATAGATAGAAATTAAATTTAGAAATTAAGTTTAAAATATCCAACTATCCAAAATATCAGAACTGTTGTTTTTAGGCAAGATCTCAGTAAAACTAGAGAGGCCACACTGCGATTTTTTGAGAATAGTGCTCATTCCCTGCTCAAGGGCTTTCTGCTTGCTCATGATCAAAAACATTTTGGAACTAGAAATTTGCATCTGGCAAATTTCTGAAGCAGTTTTCACATCTGGCTGATAGCTTGCTAATTTGCAAGGTAAAAGTCAATATATAAATAAATAAACAAACCCATTTGCAAGCTGTAGTACAGGAACGTTTTAATCCGAGACATAGGAAGTGTGTGATTCTAGCACAGTTCTTTAGGACACTGGTAAAATGATTACTGTAATAGGTAGATTACCTGTGAAGCAAGCAGGGTTGTGAAGGATGTAGCTTCAAGCATGAAGAAATATAAGCTAAACAATGACAGATGTTTGGACAGGTGTATCCAAAAATGATAATAATTTTCTTGCACATAGTAGTAACAACAATGGAAAAGAAAAAAACCCTGAGGAATGCCCCTATAATTTTATTTTTGTCTTACCTCACAGGCTAGTAGGTGTTATCTCTAAGCATCTGATGATACAATATCTCATGTTTTATATCCCATGCTCTATATCACTCTCAAGAGGGAAAACCTCACCTCCACTAGTCTGGAAGATCAATGGTTGAACTTGTTTAGTTTTGCTGCTATATTAGAATGAGTATGAGATTGAGACCATGGGAGAAGGTATATAGGAAAATGTATACTAGTGAAAAGAATACCAGATTGAAAGTAAACCACAGACGGTCTTCTAGTGTCTAAAACTAGGTTTTATTGGAATGCAAATTGAGGTAAGCCCTAAAATGAGAAAACAGTCCCGCATGACAAGCCAAAGTAGAATAAAATTCAGGAATTTTAAACAAACCTTCTTCCTACCTCTTTCTTCTGTATGAAGAGGAGGAGCTTTGCAGATCCTTTTGCTCAGATATGTGCTATGTCTGGCAATTTAGAGAACAACCTGCTGCTACGGCATACCCAAACATTGGGTTCTCCAGAAAATGTCTTCTCCATCAACTCTAAGCAAAAGCTGTGTGTTTGCTGATCATAGGCTGCTCAGTTTCTACTTGTGCTGCACCCTGACTTCTTGATCGTCATCTATTGTTTTTTGAGCTTTATCCTCCCATAAAGACTCTCTGAACTTCACATACTCAGATACTCTCATGAGCACTGTAATCCCTTTCTCTGTGCCTCCTATTTTGAAAAGCAGTTGTCTGTGCAAAATAACTAGAATGTCTTTCTTGCTGCCTGGCAGCTCCCTTTTCTAACATGACCTAACTAATGCTATATCATAACTAGAAGGAAAATAAAAAATACATGCTTCGAAAAGATAACTGAAATATTTCTGATGGTAAAAAAAAAAGCACCAAAATTTGAAAAATCTGTCAGAAGCTCGCCTGCTCATGTTTATGCCTGAATCTGAGGGGTAAGAATCTTTTAATTTCTTATTAGGTAAACCATCACTGCACCATCAAAATAAGCAGATGTATTTGGCCTTGCAGTGTGCACAGACTGAAAAAAATGAGGTTTATACTTCATAAGCAGGAAATGTATTTCTTTTTCATATTGGCTAACAGTAATTCTGAATTTTTAGTTGGTTTTCTCTAGTATTCTGCATTCTGTAAAATTTAAGGCAAATCATCACCATGCTAATGTCATAACTAGTTACTTGGCTAAAACACACATAAACATAATAATAAGCCTAGTTGCAAAAGGCCAAAAAATTTTGCATTATCCCCTTAGCTGTTAAATACTGAGTACAATGCAAACAATACTCTTAGCAGTCTTTATTATTTAGATAGCAGGCAGCATTTCCAGGAGCAGTCAGGGTAGATTCATGCATACAAGAGCTACTTTTGCTGTGCTAAATCAGACACATATTGCACAGAAATATTTTGAAATAAAACTAAATTTTGGGACCAGCTTTCACATGGAAGCATCCATGAGGTTAATAGGTTCATAGATTAATAGGTTAAATTTTCAAATATCCTCAGTGTAATCTCTGGAGGTAATTTTTTGCTGTGCTATTAAATCCCTGAAGGAGTAATTTTGCCCATCTTCAAAGCAAAAAAAGCAAAAAAACGAAGCGTGCCATTCAATCTATTAAAGGTGAATTGACAGGAGAATTAAAAAAAAAAAAAAAAAAGAAGAGAATGGGGTATTGCCTTTGATCTAAATAACGTCTTTTATTTCGGCTTTATGAATTATGGCTTCAGGAAATATCCTGGCTTGTGAGCAAGCTATTGGTTTCATGAGTAAGTCCTTCTCTATTAACAATGGTTTCTGCTCTTAAAGAGGGGTGTTTTGTCACCAAAACCTTTTGATTTAGAGCAGCAAAAGGCAAACGAAGTAAGTGGATCTTGATATTGTACTGGTAAAGCAATCATACCTGATACGTGTAGGAGTTAATGTTCCTTGAAGTAGTGTTCTAAGCTCCTTTGTTTCACAAGTGTCAATATTGAACCAGTAACACTCTGTGAGGAGTGCTATTGGCTTCATTTTCAGCAATTTAATTTCTTGTAGTTGAAAATGATCTTGCAGGTAAAATGTTGCACCATGAACCATAAATTGAGAACTGCTGCACTGAGATCTCATGATTTTTTTGTTCTTTTATGCCCCCTGCAAGCTGTCATATGTTTTAGATGGAAATGTTGATAGTGGTTTTATTCAGTGGAAATAAAGGGGAAGAAACAGTTGGAATCTAATGCTTAGTGCAGTAGCAAGATATAGATTTACTAGCCTTTAAACAAGGTGTTTTGCATTTGTGTTGTTATTTTATGGAACTTCTGAAATGTTTTAGCAGCCATAAATGTGCAAAGCCTGAATGACTTCTGGCTATTTGCATACATATACAGCTTCTCTTGTGCACTCTGCTTCTGATTCAAATACTGTCATTAGACACCTCTGAGAAATGGCCTGCTTGCATCCTTATTTTCTCTTGTTGACAGTTTTAGCTAACAGTAAGGTAAACTTAACTGGCTGTCCCAGAACTGGCAGCCTTTGTTCCGAAACTATGTGGAGAGTCTGACCAAATGGTAAGGTTGATCATTTGTTTAATTTAGTTCAAACATTTTTTTTTCTTTCATGTGGTGGAGAATCCATCATGAAAATCACCTACTTCAATTAAGCATGTAAAATAATTGAACTTTTTTATTATTTATTTTTCTCTAGATATAGTACTTGAGAATTAGTTTCATTATGCCTGTACGAATAAGCCAGGTAACTGAGTAATGCATCATGAATTTCAAACTGTGAATTACAAATATGTTTGAATAATTTGTAAATGACTGTGTGTTAGTCAATTTAATTTGTAATTTTTTAGAAAAGCTTTTATTTTTTTCATGTCCTATGGAACATCCCATAGAGAAGGACAAGCTAAGACCTGAAAATGCAATATTAGAAAAGAAACCATGCAGCGAGATTCACATTTTGTGCTCCTGATGCATATGCTTTACTAACATTAGAGGTCAGTTATGATAACAAGCTGAGAGGCTACATTATGAGAAAAATTTAATATGAGATTAATAATCTGACTTGGTATAAGAAAAAGTATACTAAGTGAAAGGTGGACTGTAGTTTCAAAATTGAACTGGAGTTCACCTCATATGCAAGACATGATTAGCTATGCAAGGGTTTGAATCTGAGGCATTATTATAGATTTTATAAGTATGAAATACTTATATACTTATAGAACATACAACATACTTATATAACATGTTTGAGCATGTCATATGCTCAAAATGACAAGAGAGTTTTGAGAAACATGAAAGAGCAACATACACTACCTGCAGGCACCTAACGTTAATTTAAGAGAGTCTAGGATTAGGTTCATCAGAGAAGAACAGAGAACCTGCATGCCCTCATTTAGTTCTTACGTTTATTTTATATATTCTGAGACCATATAATTTCTCTACAATAAGGCTGTCCCTGTATAGGGACCAAGCATATGGTTGCTAAAAAAATCTGAACTTAAGTGAGAAAAAAGGTCTCTGTGTTATCTAAGGAAATACATATATTACTTGAAAGAAAAGTTGGCCTCCCTGTAATCTTGGCCATCTGACGTCTGGAAGGGATGTGACATAGTATAATTCAAGGAAATCAACTCTGAGTTTGATGATGTGCTGTAAACACATTACACACAAACACTTCTTGCCCCCACCATGGATTTATGTATGGAAGGAACTAGTAAATACTAGGCCAGCTACATACTGGCCTACATACATACTGGCTACATACATACTAGCACATACTAGGCCAGCTAGTATGACTTGGTGTTATCTGTGCTGAAAGAAGGGATTTGGCGGGTAAAAAGGATATCGGGAAGAGCAGCTGTATTGGTGAAGAGAATGAGTCAGCTACCTATGAGAAGGGAATAGGAATGCTCAGTTTGGAGAGAAACGTGATGTAGGGGGAGTTATGGAGGAGGCCCAGAAGATTATGAAGATGACTGAGCAGAATTGCTCATTCCCACAGTATTAAAACCAGGATTCACTTGATGAAATTCACTGATCAGTTCAGGATAGATAAAAGAGTTTTCCTAATTAACCAATGATCTTCTAGAACTTCATGAACAGGCAGATGAAGTGAGGCAGATGGAATCAGAAGGGTTTTTTTTTTTTCAAAGAAAAAATAAAAAGAAAAGATGACTAAATTTATGTGCGATAGGGGCATGAACTAATGGGAGTAAGCAGGACTGCACCTTCTAATATACCCAACAAAGTAACGTGGATATTAAGCAAGTGTGTCAGAAATAGATTTGCACGGAATGGGCGGAAATGGATGCTTTCACTGAATAGCATTTCCTGTTGCCACTACTGGAGACCAAGTATTAGGCTAGACAGACCTCATCCAGTAGAAGATTTCTAATGTTGTTTTATTTTAAATCTTTAGACTCAGGCACACTTGTTTATTAGAACGGTGAACATTTATGTACTTTAAAAAAGCTTTATTTTTCTTCTCTGTCCAAACTTTTTTCACATTCTTTCTTAGTGCAGACAGGAGATCGATCATTTTAAGATAAATCTTGCCTAAATTTCCTTAAAGTTAGGTTAATCTGACTGGAATAGACGGTAGATTTGAAATACTTTGCAATAGACTTGCAGAGAGAATAGAACCTACTATTCTTAAAAATCATATCTCCATATGAATAGAACATGTTTCTGGAAGAAAGTGTATTTTCTTGTCTTAAAACTGTTCAGATTTTTTTCCTCGTATTCTCCTGTTTCCCCCTTTTAGTCACATATCCCATGTTATTCCTTTACAACTTTCTGAGTATTTGAAGTCACCCACATAAATTTTATCATTTAAACTCTGGCACATCTAAATCTTTTTTTTATGTGATATTAGAGGATTAATTTTTGAGGATGAAAATTATGTATTTGACAGATCTGTTGAATGGGAAAAGTCCAGGTATTCTTTCTGCTGTGGACTGAAATAGAGCAATTTCTATGCATGTATGGTTAGATAGCCATAGATATCACATGGTTATTCAACAACGTAGCCTTCTCTTGCCTCTTGTGTCTAATCTGAGATATCTTAAGAATATTTCTGTGCACAGAATATTAGAAAATGATTAACAGCTCAATTTGCTTTCATCACAAGGCTATTATTTTCAATGCTTTGCTCGCACAAAGCACAGGCAGCTGTGTCCTATTCTTCTAGGGAGTAGCAACGCAGTGTCTGGTCATTACACTATCCTAACGTGTTAAATTATATGAATATCATAAGTAATAGCAATTAAAAATAAGATAAAATGCTCAATTAAAAAAACTCAGAATTTCCTGAAACCTGTCAAAAGAAGCAACAGATGTTGAACTGAAATGGTGATTCTTTTATAACTTTGCTCAAACATTCATTTACCATATTCTATTTAAAACTTAAGCTTTTTGAACAAAGGAAAGAGAGAAGTATCATATCCTAAATATCCTTCTTCATATCCTTCATATCCTAAATAATGTTTTTTTTCTTTTTCTTCTTAAATATTTCCAAGCCTGTTGAGACAGGCTACAGAGAGACAACTAATTTGTATATATCTTCATGTTTTACATGTTTGGCTTGCTCATTCACACCAAGTTTTGCAAAGGAGGTAGATGTCCCTTTGGCATGTGTCAACTGGCTAGTACAGGCAGGAAATTTAAGTTTGAGTGGGAAAAGATGGCTTGTAGTCGAGTCTCATGTCATCTTTACCATGCAAAACAGTTCTGACCCTGTGGCTTGTCATCCCTGTCTGGCTCCTGAACTTTTATCCTTAGCTTCTTTGCCTCACTGTCCAGAGCACAACTTTTAGCCTTTTGAAAAATAACCTGATGGGATAAAAAGGACTGGAATAAGTTAATATATTTTTAAATGACCTTAAACTTGAGCCTTTGTAAGCCAACAGCATGTACTGTGTACCTCCATGAGGGAATGACATAATTTCATTTTTATTTAGAAATTTTGCTTTACTTTGTGCAAAAACATAGAATTGCATTGCCAGCTTTAGAGTGTCTCAGGAGCTATGTTCCATAAATTATATATCATTCATATTTTGAATATATGAAAGAAATATATTATTTCCCTATAAAACCTTATTTTTAAACAAGTTAATGAAACAGATGAGAAACAAGAATTAAAATATGTTTCTTTCTCAAATCTGATGCACATTTAAAAATACTACTTTCTAGTAATCTTGTCAGTCTGGTGTGCCCTTCAGACAATCTGCAAATAATATGAGTATCATTGCCCATATGTATAGTTGTGGTCAATGTTCCTGTGAATAGTTTAATGTCTGTTTTTAAACAAATCTGTTCGGCGAAGTTTGACCCAGCCGATGTCCCTGAGAGTTCTGCTGCTGTCTTCAGTCACCCAGTTTCCCTCAGGGTCTCTCCTACTATATCTCATCCTTAACATATGTACAATGATAATAAACTAATTCAGTTATGATTAATAATTTTATATTAATGAACCTAGCCTCAGTAACCACTGCCAATAATGACAGAATGAGAGAATGAGAGAATGACAGAATCACAGAATGGTTGAGGTTGGAAGGGACCTCTAGAGATCACCTAGTTCAACCTGCTAAAGCAAGGAAAGCAGAACCCATGGCACAGGGTCAACTGGGACTGTGAGGCTTTCTGTTTATCTGCTCATATTTCAACTTAAGAAAAGGTTTATTTTTTGCCTGGAACAAAGTCAGTAGATGCAGCCTTTTATACTTTTTTTCTCCAAAAGATGAGACATTCCCAATTTTTGAAGTGAGCTATTGAATTTCCATGGTACACAGGACAAGTGTTTCTGCTCCTTCAGATGCAGAACTATAATCCTTTATTTCTGCTAATTAATACTCAACTGTCATCAAAATCAGGCCAATGATTTAGGTGTTTAAACTTGAATTCAGGGGCAGCTTTGTGAATCTCCTTTTTTTTTTTTTCTTCATATGAATACCATTTCCTTGGATTTCTAGTGGAAAGATCACATTAAAAACTATTTGTTATCTTAACAATCTTAACAGCAAAAATGGAATTATCTTAATTATACACAGCAGATAGGTACTTTGTACAGTTCTAACGTGCACTTTTAAAACAAATCTGCATACTTTCTTAAAAAGAGGACAAAGGAAAATGTATGGACAATTTCATCAGTGATGAGATCACAAAAAAATGCAAGTATCCTTTCCCCTGTTAGATATGATTTGTCATCTGTGACCTACTTAATAATATGCAGAAATGTCATTGTACACATTGTTGGTAATTGTTACGTTACATACCTTTTATTCTTTCAACAAAAAAAGCTATAAGACAGAAAGAAAAGAAACTTTATTTTCTAAGTATCTACCAACCTTGGCCATATGTTGACATGAGTCACTGTCTGACCTTAGCATGCCTGCTGTAGAGAGATATTCTCCAATATACATATGAAGCTTTGCTTCATTCAATAAAAAGGAAAACCTTATCCAGATAGCCATGCAGGGTAAAAATTGTTGATTAGCAGGGTGTAGCACACACATATACATGCTAACACTACTAATAGTAACAGAATGCTGATTAGGAGGAATCTGTTGTAGGTTACCTAGACCCAAACCCTAGTCTAATCTTTATGGAGATAGCAATATTCTAGCTGTTCTCATAAAGAAGGTTGAGTATTCATCTGTCAGGCTTGAAATTTCACTTTTGGAAGGTAAGGTGGCTCTTTCGGAATTTTAGTTGAAGAAGATAATTCTCAGTTGGTATGAGTAAAAGATTTTAGAAATTCTTATCATAATCATCATTTGAAAATGGATTGCAATTATGCTTTTATGTGTATTTGCAGACTATTTTCACAGGTTCAAAGGGAAGGACAAGTTAATGTTGAATTCATTTATATTCATACTGATGATTTGGTCCATACTTACAGAGGGATTGTCACACCTCCTATCTCCCAGCAATTCACTCATAAGCGTGATACAGGAATCCTTATTTAGGCTAGGAAACCTGGAAAAAAAAAACACAGAGAAATTCCTTCAAAACTGCTTATCTATCTATAAAAGCTTGTGTCACATAATTGCACATATGTGCAAGGTGCACATATTTTCTTGAGAATAGCACTTGGACCATGATGGCTTTGCTTAATGTATCAGTTCTCACCATAACGACAAGTGAATTCACTGTTTCTGGTCTGAGCTTTTTTCATACACGGAACATACAGAGTCAGATTGTGAATGCTAATAATGTGATTTGGAAAGACAGTCTCATTAGTGGTCAAATAGAACAATTGTCAGCACCTAAAAACTTGATAGAAGTGCCTGTCAACCAGAGGTGCCTTTCAAAACAGATTCAAATCATATTTTAAAATGTTGGTACCTAATTTCATGTAAATAGTCGGGAGCGTGCAGTCTAGGGTAACACAACATATTGTCATGGTGAATATCACAGAATGTTTGAGGTTGAGAGAGACCTCTAGAGATCATCTAGTCCACCCCCCACCCTGGTCAAGCAGGGACACCTAGAGCACGTGGCACAGGGTGGCATCCAGGCAGGTTTTGAAGACCTCCAGAAAAGACGACTCCACATCCTCCATGGGCAGCCTGTTCCAGGGCTCTGTCACCCTCACAGGAAAGAAGTTCTTCCTCATAATGGAGATGGAACTTCCTGTGTTTCAACTTATACCCATTACCCCTTTTCCTATCACTGGCCACCATGAGAAGAGCTTGGTCCCTTCCCAACTACATTCCTCCTTCAGGCACTTATACATATTAATCAGATGCCCTCTCAACCTCTTCTTACAGGCCCAACTCAGTCTCTCCTCGTACAATAGATGCTTCAGTCCCTTAATCATCTTTGTTGCCCCCCGCTGGACCCACTCTAGAAGCTCCACATCCCTCTTATACTAGGGTGCCCAGAACTGTATCCAATATTCCAGGTGCGGCCTCATCAGAGCTGAGAAGAGGGCAGGATCCCCTCCCTTGACCTGTTGGCAACACTCCTCCTGATGCAGGCCAGGATCCCATTGGCCTTCTTGGCCACAAGGGCACTCTGCTGACTCATGGTTAACTTCTTGTCAACCAGGACTCCCAGGTCCCTCTCTGTGGAGCTGCTTTCCAGCAGGTCAGCCCCTTATCTCTACCGGTGCCTGGGTTATTCCTCCCCAAGTGCAGGGCCATCATCTGCAAACTTGCTCAGGGTGCACTCTGTGCCATTGTCCAAGTCGTTGTTCAACAAGTTGAACAGTATTGGGCCCAATATTGACCCCTGGGGGACACCACTGCCCACAAGCCTCCAACTAGACTTAGCACCATTTATCAACACCCTCTGAGCTCTGCCATCCAGTCAGTTCTCAAACATCTACCCCACTGCCCACTCATCCAGCCCACACTTCCTAAACTTCCCCATGAGGATATTATAGGAGATTATAGGTGACAGTGTTGAAAGCCTTGCTGAAGTCAAGGTAGACAAAATCCACTGCTCTCTCCTTATCCATTCAGCCTGTCATCCCATCGAAGAAGGTTATCAGGTTGAATTAAACACATCTTCCCCTTGGAAAATCCATGCTGACTATTCCTGTTTGCTTCTTTTCCTTGACATGTCTAGAGATAGTCTTTGGAATGAGCTGTTCCATCACCTTTCCAGGGACAGAGGTGAGGTTGACTGGCCTGTAGTTTCCTGGGTCTTCCTTCTTGTCCTTTCTGAAGAGTGTAGTGTCTCAGAACTCTTGTGTTACTGTGTAGAACTCTGTATTATTTCTGCATAATCTATGGCTTTTCAGAGTGACTTTTGCTTCCTGCTCCTTCTTTTGTTCCCTTCTTTGTCACAATCTGTTTGTTTTTCTTTATTTCATATTCATGGCACAAGACTTTGAAGTATGTTGGCATGTTGATCAAATTCTGAAGTTGGAGGCCCCCTTACACACTGAATGAAATCAGAAGATTGCTTAGTAAAGTGGAGATATATAACAAAGTTTGAGTGGTTTGTTTGTGAAATTAAACACACAGTGCTCCTAAATTGCACATTTTTTTTTTCTTCCACTGCAATATGTATTATTCTTGTCTCTAAATTCCAGAAAGACAAACTTACTTTGGCTTTTTGGTATTTTGGTATATAGGGATTATTACTTTATATAATGCTAAAGGTGTTAGGACAAGTAGGAATAGTTCAAAAAATCACTCAATCATAACTCTATCCACTACATTCCAGAAAGTTCTTCTCCAAGTAAATGGTACAGATCAGAGTGCCTTCCTAATTTAGCTGTACACTCTCATTTACTGTGCATATAAGAATATAGGAAAGGAGCAAAAACACAGTGTGCTTATGTTTTGATGCTGTCTGTAATTTTGTGAATTTCATGGTTTTAGTAACTTTTTAGGATGATCCATCTTTTATTTCATGTGTCTTATCTTTTAAATGCTAAGTATAGACAAAAAAGGACATTGAAGAAGTGAAGATTATTACATTGTTTCGCTGTACCTCTTACTCTCTTTCACCTGCTCAGTGAAATTAGAAGCTTTCTGACAGTTTTTAGCCTGAGATTCTATTCTAGAATTATGTACATACTGACATTAAAATAACAAGCTTCTATTCGAACTCTTATAATCTCTGACTTGATAAAAATGCTGAAGTATAGTGTTATGATTTCAATATATATTTCTAAAAGAAATTTATTATCTCAGACTTGGCCTTGGATCTAACTAATTTACTCTGTGGAGCTAGATTATTTGAACTGGAGTCCATGCCTTCACTATTCAAAAAAAGCAGGCGGTGGTGAAAAAAAAACAACAATGAAATATCAAGTGCATAGAAAATGAGATTAGTTTATCGGCCAACACTATGTTACTCCTCTGCTAATGTAGATCACATATGTCTCCCAGGTACAGCTCTTCAAAGAATTATTTTTACACCACAATAGAAGGCTCTGCTCAACAAAAAATGACTTAACTCATGGGGGCCTGGTAATGAGAAAGCTTTACTTTTCATCCATTCAGTTATCAATGTGATACGGTTCACCATAGTGTTCAAATTTATATTGAGGAGAATGGCAAAGAAACTGTATTATCACCAATATAAATGCTAAATTTGCCTTTTCAATTACAGGCTTTCTTTTCAGGTGGAAGTAATACAGCAAAAATGATCATTAATGGACACACAGCAATGCTGTATGTCAGATATTGAGTCAAAACCCAGGAGAAGTAAGTTTTAAAATGATCCTGAGAAACCTGTCAATAAGTGAAATAGTCTGTACAGATAGCTTAACCCTATGCACAGTCTCTTAAAGTATTTAAGTCAGAAGTCCAGATACTATTTTCCCAAATCCTAAGACATTTAAGAACTTAAACTTATGTAAAAATCAATGGGCCTTTTGTAGTAATGATCCAACACTTTTTTTTTTTTTTTT